>JAAGKR010001124.1:58144-140994 GCA_011419295.1 Clarias macrocephalus
TAAAGATCTGGACAATAACAAGACCAGTACATGTACCGTAAAACCCTTTAACCGAGAGTGTAGACCGATCCACGAAATATCTGTGTAGGGTGTAAAAGAATCATTTCCTAGTTTTCCCTGTAGAGGGAATGTGAAGAGTTGTCTCTCTAGAGAACTGCGAAGATAGATTGTTTTGAATTGCTGGTTCAGCAGTATCATGTGCATGCAGTGACTGCAGTTGTGGCAGATTAGTAACGTGAGATCTGCTCCACTTTTCACTGACATAATGAGGAAAATGGAGACCATTTTTATGGAGACTATAACACCAGGGTACAAGAGGGAAAATATCTTATACTCTTGAAATGGTTCTTTAAGGAACGTGGTATTTTTAGCTTTAAATTGGGATCTGCATTCTGAAAGGGACTTCAGCTTTTTCTGTTTAGGACTCAAACAATGAGTTTGGCTTTCATTTCTATTCCAACTGGGATGGTGAGTTCGAGAAGAAACAAGAGCTGGCTTTTTAACTCAATAGTAGGAGAGACGAGGAAATTGCAATTGTTAGTCTGAGGCAAGGCAAAGAAAACAGCTTTCTCATCCTGTTAGATGCTGGTAGAGGTTATTTACACATTCTCTTAGCTTTAGTAGACTGTGTTAGAGAAAGGGGGGAAAAAAGAGAGACAGGATGAGAACAGACAGAATAGTGCATTATCAGGATGTTTCTGGCTGGAGTATTTGCAAAGACTACTGAGATGAACCGAATACAGTACGGTTGGTTATAGGGATCAGTATGATGTACTTGTGTGGCTCGTGGATTCAAAATGGATCCCGTTACTAAATCCATTTATTGGAATGAGCAACATTTGATGAAAAGGGAGGGCCAGAGCTACTACTGTATATACCGCATGCTAGACAGAATTGCAGGTGAATTATTGCTGTTAGAGCTGCAGCATTCCGCATCTACCTCGTGTTTAATTCCTCCTCTTAGCAAGACCAGTTCAGTAGCATGGAAACCTTTCCAGCAAGCAAGGAAAATTGAGAATGCACATCGAGCAGTTTGCACATTTTGAAAAAAAGGATTCGCTGAGTTCTTACACTCCTAAGTGAACCATCACTTTATAGCTGCTCTGTGTCAGTGAGATCATGTTTCTACTGCACCTGCTCACATACTGACCGCAGAGGCTTGATGTACAGTAAGAGAGCTGAGTCAGTGGTTGATTGAACAATGCGAGTAGCTCTACCGTAGCTGCTTCAGTAAACTGTGACTTTGATTGTCACTTTTGCTTCTGACCTCTAAAAGGCAACTCCTGTCATTATTAATAGCTTAAGTCTAAGTAAGAAAGTAGCCGCTTCACTAGAGCAGATTACATCGGGAAGAATCGAAAGGATCACGGTGTTGTCCGCTGTGTCTGATACCATGCAGAAATGCTCACACTGCAGCAGGACCAAAGAATCTCAAATCCACTAGGGACATGCTGCTGGAACAAAGCTAGCCGTTTATCACACTGGGGGAGGTAATCCTGTTCCTTTTTTTTTTTTTTTTTGCAGTAAAAAAAACATAAATCATTAGATTATGTACATGGATCATACAATTATGCAAAGCATGTTGAATAGACAAAGCTTAAGGAGCAAATATTGTTTCACTCAACATTAGTTACAGGTTACAAAGGAAACACTAGAAATAAATTGGAATCACTTTCTAAATAAGTTTTATATTGAACCATTAGGAAAGGCTCTTTTGCAGGAATGAACAAAGAAACCTATAAGATGTCATGTTTACTTAAAACCCAACTGGCACAGATCCGTGCCAGCAACACAGCAAAGGTCTGTATATATACAGTATATATAGTGAGATAAAAAAAAAGAAAGTATTTTTGGTAACTGCAGACAATATTTCTCTTAAATTCAAAATATAACTATTGTTATTTAGAGTGTAGATTTAAAGGAAATGACATCATCACAACACATCAAAATAACCCAAGGACATGCAGCATCTGCAGCGCTTTAATAACTCAAATAAAACCAAATGCAAATAATTTGTAAATAAATTGGAATGTTAATGCTTTGGCTAAATAACATAAAGAAAACAGTATTTGGTGGAATAACTCTGATTTGCGATTACAGCTTTCGTGCGTTTCGGCACACTCTCCATCAGTTTTTCACGTTGTTGTTGGGTAACTTTATACCACTCCCAAAAAGGAAATAGGTCAGCTTTGCGTGATGGTTTGTGACCAACCATCTTGCTCTTGATGAAATTCCAGAAAATTGCAGTGGTCTCTTATTTTTGTATAATAAAAATTTGCATATTATCATATTTTTTTGTGTTATAGAAACCAAAAAACAACCATAAAAACACACGATCACTTCTTCGATACACTTTTTTTTATCAGTCATGTTTATATAGTTGTTAAAATGAAAAATTGAAGTTGTGCTGAAAAGAAAGGCTATGTCACTCTTCGTCAACATCTTTAGTATAGATTTAACCTACTAACATTTTTCCCTTATGTGACCTCATATAAGAAGATACCCTCCCCTGGCTTGTTGCTCAGCTCTGCTCAGCTCTGTTGTTCTCTGCCTGGGTGTGGCTCAGCCGTAGCTCATTTACATAGACACTGAAATGGCTTGTTTGGAGAAGAGTAAAGTAGATGGAGTTTGAGGTATGAAAAAAATGTGAAAAACTATTGGAGGAGCATTTTGGCTCAAGTATTACTCGAAACATTTTGTGTGACCTCTGAGTCCTGTGTAAACTTCTTAATGAAATAGTAACATATCAGGCTATTAAATCCTGAAGTTGCATGGCCTAAACAAGAAATTTATAGCAGAAAAATCAAAAATCAAAAAATCTAATCAAAAAATCAGGCAGAAATTCCTGTTTGTCAGCATGGTGTGTGAATTTTGGCTTTCTTCAACTTCAGAGTTCATAATTGGTCTCAGATAGAGATTTTGAGTTTTTTTTTAGTTTTTTAGTTCATTCTGTTTCCCATATTAAAAAAAAAAAAACAATGCATATGTATGTAATATGTAATGCAAATGTAAATACATCATACAGCACAGAGTCTTTGTGATTCCTGTGAAAAAGTGCACGTCATAATATCTGTATTAGTATTTGTTAAAATCTGTTAAGGCTCTTATTCAGACATTAATCTGTTTTTGGCTTTGCACCAGAACATTACAGGTATCCTGTCTATCCACATGCTGTGTCATTATAAACCAGAGGCGATGACAGACCTGATGGATAAAATGGAATTTGATTATGCACACTTTTTTTTTTTAAGAACTTGAATTCCAATTGATTCAAGGCACCATGGTGGCTTCTCGCTCTGATTACACTAGAGGATCAATAAAGCTTCGTTGCTCCAGCCACACATACCTCTGCTACGATGTCAGAGCCACTCTGCAGCATTTGAAACTCGATGTGAAAGAAGAGAGGGGGGGGGGGGGGGTTGCACACTTTACCACTGCGCACACACACACACACACGCACACAGTGTATAGTATAAAGGTGAAATAATTTATGATTAATCGCTGTGACTGTGGGTCCACTGAACTACATCACTGTTGCAATGTGTGCACACATAGGATTAAAGAAATGAAACAAAGGAAAGAAAACAGAGCTTTCTTCATGCACAAGGGCTGTGTCTTGGGGGGTTGTGGTTCTCACTCTGCTCAGGAGCAGTTTGACAGAGTGGTAATTCAATCCCCTACGGTAGTGACCCCTGATCTAAGCAAACACACCTGCAATGCTGAGACGGGGTATAATAGGTGACTATGGCGCGTGTACACTCCAGAACAAATAGAGGATGAATAAGGCTCGTCTAGTAATTACTTTGCTGATTGCTAAATCTAAAGCATGTCATGGAACCATTTAATGGATCAAACATAATATTTTATTACAATGCAAAGGATAATGCTTTCTGTTATAGATGTTTAGATTTTTACTTGGAGTTATCAAATGACAGGTTTTCTCTGCTCTCAACTCATCATCCAATATATTGTTCAATTATATTATATTAAACTGATGTTTAAAAAAATATATGACGTATGAAATACCAGAACCTATTTGGATAACTCATGTAAACAGACAGACATTATTTTACTATATATTATCATTATATTTATTTAAATATATTTCACTGAAGGAAATAGTTCCTATTGACTAAGGTTAATAGAAAAAAAAATCTTATCTGTCTTCTTTGAAGATTTTAATTAAATATATATCTATGAATACATCTGTGAGTAGTTACAGTATCACCGAGATTACATTTTAATTTAAATATTCTAAATTACATTTACTACATTCGATTGAGTCCTGTTCTGTTGCCACATGTCCTTTAAAACTGAATGTCAAATTCATTGATGAAAAAATCTTGCAGATGACTTCTGATGTATGCGCTAGAGGATGGGAAAGATTTATTTTTCTTCTGAGATAAGCGATGAACTGCAGTAAAAAAAAAAATAAAAAAAAAAAAAAAGAAAAAGCATTAATTTTACACCGCTTCATCCAAATCATCCCAAACCATGTTCAGCACCATGGACAGCGACATTAAAAATTATTTTTTTTAGGGTTATATCTCATCACTGAGCATGTAAACAGAAATAATACCAACAGATAATGGTACATATGGAAAGTGTGCTGCAGGCTGAGTCAGAGGCTTTCTCTTTCAGCCGTGTTGCTCTGTATCGATCGCTTTAATGCAGTCTAGAGGGGCTTTCCCCAGAGTGCACTGAAGCGCTAATAGGAAGTGGTGGCATAGGGTCCCTGTTAACGAGAATACATAGCCGTCCGGAAGCTCGGCATGTCTCCACATAGATATGAAGGCGGCTGCGGTAGCACTCACAGTGGCATCTTGTGATTATTTCATTCTCGAGACCAAGAAGCCTGCTGTGACTAAACATTTTATAATTTCATACTTACAACCCAGAAGTAAATCTAATCAAAAGTTACTTCTTTAAGTAGTGTGATGCAGTGTGAGGTCAGGTGCTGCTCTTTGTTAGGCTGCTACTGTAATGGCAACTCATACATATTTGAGCATGAAGCACTTTGTGCTCCTTGTGAGAGACGAGATTTTTTTTTTTCAACATTCTACATCTTTCTGTGTTTTTCATCCAGTCTAGAAACAGCCTACAGCAGGGGGATATCGATGGGGCAAGACGTCTGGGTCGCCTCGCACGCCTGCTCAGCATCGTGGCTATCGTCCTGGGCCTGGTCACCATTATCGTCTACGTTGTGGTGTCAGGTACTACACACTACCACTCATGTAAAGTAGAGTGTCAGTTTGGACCTAAACCAAATGTAAATAATCTGTACTTTGGATTTCAGTCAGTAATTGAAATTCAAAATGTATAGTAAAACATAAAAGATTGATTATCAGCTGTGTGTGTATAAACAAAGGTTTACAGTTCAGTGCAAAAGGTTAAAAGTAAAAATTGTTATAAACACAACAATAGCACATTTTTGGTAACTTTTTAAAATATGTTATACTGTATGATCACACTCAGACCTGTCCAGATCCACACACCTGTTAAAACACTTTTAATTAACTAATCATGTGGCAGCAGTGCAGCGCATACAACCAGGCCGATACAGGGTCAAGACTTCAGTTAATGTTCATATAAAACATCTTACTGGGAAGAAATATGAGGCCACTACCAGACTGTGGCATGGATTTTGGCACCAGACCAAAACTGTACTTCAGAAACTGTTAATCTCCTGGAATCTTCACACACACGTGTCTACAGAGTGTATATACAGTACAAAATGCAATAATCTCTAAATGCATCTACAGTATGTTCTGTAATATTATCAGACTTATTTTGGCAGGCAGTGTACTGTATACACAATACAACTCAAAAGTTTGGGATGACTTTCTAACTCCATGGTTGTTCCTGATTTTAGTTTTAGTTTTTCAACAATGCTGAAGGCACAATAATCTCATTTGAACAGTTGATATTGATATTGAGATGTATCTGCTACTTCTGCTCTGTAAAACTAATCCGAGGTGCTGTTTGTTAATTGGGGATTTTTGAGACTGGTACCTCTAAATGAATTTCTCCTCTGCAGCAGAGGTAGCATAGGTTTTGGTCTTGCTTTCCTGGGAAGGTCTTCATGAGAGCCAGTTTCATCATGGTGCTTGATGGGTTCTCCAAATGCACCCGACAATACCGTTCTTGCAAGAACTATTCCAGAAAGGCTGACCTCTTAAAGTGTCTTAAAATAAAACTGACTGTTGTTGTTGTTTTTGTTACATAATTACTCAATTCCAGGTGTTATTT
The DNA here is from genome assembly GCA_011419295.1 of Clarias macrocephalus. NCBI lineage: Eukaryota > Metazoa > Chordata > Actinopteri > Siluriformes > Clariidae > Clarias > Clarias macrocephalus. The sequence continues at coordinate 64,394 of JAAGKR010001124.1, forward strand.
TTATAGCTTTGAAATCCCCAGTATTGTTGTAGAATGTAGAACAAAAACAAATGAATTTGCAAGTGGTCCCAAACTTTTGAGCGATAGCGTACGTTTTCAACTTGAAGGATGATGGATCAACATATTGTTTTTACCATGCAAATTTTCCGAAATACTCAAATCAGCCTGTTTGACCTTAACAATCATGTGATCGTCACTGAGATGACTTATTTTTCCTATTCAGATGTTTAATATGAGTAATTAACTGCAGCTATCGATTTTTATCTGCTTGCCCGTGTATGCACTTTATGCATTTATACACTGTAAACCCTAAAGCTTAAAGGGTTCGATGGGTTCGATTCCGCCACTGGATGAAGTGCCTTTCCTAAGCCCAGATAAAAATGGCAGGGTCGTGTTCAGAATGGCATCTGGTGTAACAACTGGTACAACAAACTCTGAAAAAAAAAAAAACCTGATAGTGCTGTTTACTTAAAATTGGAAACATCATTACTTTAAAAATGTATGTAACTGATTACCTCAAAATTTTTGCTAACTTATTCGGGTTTACAGTGTATAATGCTGACACGTTATTTGATAGTTGGATAAGCAGGGGGTTATTTTGTCCTAAGGATATGTATTCTTTTAAGAACTGGGTACTGATGTAAAACTCGGTTATGGGTGCGGATGATAAAACCTTATCAAGTTAAACTTAAAAATAAACTGCGTATACTGTATGCGAGTAACAACTGAGCAAAATGTCATAATGCCTCCTCCTTGGAAAACACCCAAATTGCACTAAATGTACAGTTCCATATACTGTAAGGTATCTTATTACTATATCATACAGTATATGTATCTCGTTACTACTCGCTGCTTGATAATATTCCATAACGCAGATGCATTTAGAGATTATAGCATGTAGAAGGTTTACAATGAATGTTTCCTTAGAATGGATACTTGAGTGATAAATGACTCTGCTTTCTCCCACAGTGAGATAAAGAACAGGAACACCCGGCTGACAAGAAAGAACCATCCACAGCAAAAAGAAAAAAAAACTCTACTGTGTAATTAGGGGTAAAAAAAAAAAAAAACTTAAAAAAAAAACACAAAACAAAAGAGAGATCTTTCTTATAAAACTATCTACAAAACCTAAAAAGAAATTAAGGAGTGTAGCAAAAATAAGATCTATTTACAGAGAAATGACATGCATGCTTCAAGTTAATGTGTGCTTGATTGATTTAAAAAAAAAAAGAAAGAAAGAAAGAAAGAAAGAAAGAAAAAGAACCTATAGGTTTAAAAATTGAACAGCGTACACAAAACACTGTTCTTCTGAAGGACTGACCGAAGACGATGCCAAGGAGAGTGGAACTCTTCGGCAAGATGAGGACTTTGAGCTGCGAGCCGCATCATAACCTTATATTACCCTTGAAATATCCCGATGCACAGATATATTTGCAATATAACTCTTCACATAGATTTTATGTAAAGATTTGTATGACATCAAACGACGAAATGAACTCTGGAGAGTCTTCGCAGGGGTTCTCTGGTGGATGACACATGACCTCATGGACTCATGGAAAAGAGAAGCGATTCTGAATGGGAGGAGATTTTTTAAATTATTATTATCATTACTATCATTTTTGCTTACATTATTTATTTTGTAGCTTTTGATCCAGGAAGATGGCCACATGCATGCGAGAAGCCGGACGTCAGAAAGACTAGCCTTTTGGTTTTTCCACTTTAGGATCGCACACATTCCACGTCATTGGCACGGTTCTCTTTGCCTTGCTGTTGGAAGCGGTGAACCCTGAAACGCATGATGAATCACACCCCCCCCCCCCCCCTGCCCACTTTGAGCTACCTGCTGACGCATGGACGTGAACGTCTAGAGGCATGACGAGGGCAGGACGACTTCACCGTACTCTGTGCCAAAGCCCTCAGAGCTGTACTCTACCCACAATCACTGAAACCACTAGTGCAGAATGCCAGTCCTGCTCTTCTGGACTTCTAAACTTGTATACGTATACGATATATCCATATACTTATCAAACTATATAGGCATGCTGTAGACAGACAGTCTATCTGTTTGATATTCTCTCTCTCTCTCTCTCTCTCACACACACACAAAAATCTCCATCTTACAAATTAAGTTGTTTCTTTGATATGACATAAGTTACAGTATTTCCTGCATCTCCGTAAAGACATAATAATTTATCATCTACAAAAGCGAGATTTGTCGAGATTTGCTATCAGGCTTTTACCTCATAGACGGAATAAATGAAGACTACTCTCATCCTGATTTAAGTCCTTTACTGCCCCATTCACTGATTTCTAAGCACTTTATTACCTAAGCCTTTCCAGGTTTTTAACTCCAGATTCTTAATTCTCCTTACATTGAACTAAAAAGAAAACAAATGTATCTTTGATATCTTGCCTTGTTTGTTTATTTCTTTGTTTGTTTATTTATTTTTGTACAGGTAGAGACTGTTACCATCGAAAAACTACCCAGAATCACTTAGGACTAGATTCTGTATACCATTTTACCTCATCCACTGCTTTTCTGTCCTCACTGAGTGTGTGTGTGTGTGTGTGTACGTGTGTATTATGTACTGTATGTGCGTGTGTGAGTGAGTGTAAGTGGTAGAAATGCTAAGCTTTGATGATCAGAGTCGTGGAGCATTTAATCAAAACAAAACAAAACGAAACACAGCTCACTTACAGGAAACATGTGTTTGATACGTCAGGTACTTACTGTACAGAAAAGTGCAGTGCCAATATTGATGAGATGCACAAGTGCTGCTAGGTGTCAAATACTGTGATTTATTTATTTATTTAATTTTATTTTATTTTCCCCCCTTCAACTTCAAGTTTATGGTACATTTGGTTCACTTTGGATATGAATTTTCATTTCATGAGTTTCATTGTGTACTTCTGCATGGGTGGAATAAATGTTAACGCGCATGGTCTACACCGTGTCCGCTTACTCATTTAGTAGGCATTTATTATTGCAGGGGATTTCAGAATGAAATATATATATACAGTATATACTCGATATATATATAGATGGCCAGATGTTCTTATGCTTTTCTCTGACAAAGGTCTTACAGCATCACAACCGGACATGTACATACTATTTATCACAATCTGTCTGTGGGAGTGAATAATGCATAGATCGGTAAAACAGCGTATCTACAGTTTGATTTTGTGCTTTATGCGCAAGTTCCTGAGAGCACACACAAGGTGGGAAACATACAGAAAACTACTACAGTCAGCTTTTTTTTTTTTTTTGCATTTGCCCTTTGTACACCACCACCAATACTCAAGTCGTGAGCCAAGTCAAGACTTTCAAGGAGCGTTAACCATTCGAGAAATACAGCTCATCATAATACATGCGTATTTTTGGGGTGGCTCATAAATAATGGAACGAACTAACAATTTGTTCGTGGGACAGGTTTATCTCAGTGGTTAAGGTGTTAGACTGCTGATTGTTTAAAACCCTAACACCACCAGGTTGCCACTGTTGGGCCCTTGAACAAGGACCTTAACTCTTAACTGCTCTGATGCATAATTAGATTGTATGTAAGTGGCTCGGGATATCCCAAATTCCATAAATGTTTTTACAAACATACAGCTTTTAGGAAAACTGCCTTGAGAAACTCTTGGGCAGCTTTCACTGTAGGTTTTTAGTTAGTCATCAACCATATGCACTATGAAGCAGCATCCGATACAATATGTTTTGCAGCATTTGGCTGAATTTGTGCAGAACGTACAGCCCTCTATACATGTCAGAATTCATCTGCAGTACTGATACTTTCATCAGCAGTCAGGTCATAAGTAAGTACCAATGACGACGTTCCATTGGCAGACACACACTTGTGCTATAATACTGCCTCTACCAAGTTGACAGATAATGTAGTATGCTATCTCCGTCCTTTTCTCCTTCCATTATTCTGGTACAAGCTAGTTTTGGTTTCATCAGTCCAAAGAATCTGGCAAAGGTTTCTGGAAAGGTCTAATCTGACCTTTATGGAGCACCTTGTTATGAAGCGTTTGTATTTTCTTCCTAAAGCTGTCTCTTTAGTGTATCTGTACTTCCTTAAGAGTGTTCTTGACTTGGCTAGATGTTTTGATGTGTTCTTCACCATGGTCAAAATTCTGCGGTCATCCATCTAAGTCCTCTGTAGTATCTCAGGCCTTTCCCTGTTGCTGAGTTTACATGTTAATTCCTTTTTTTTTTTTTAAAGAATGTTCCAAACTATGGTATAGGCCACAAACAGTGTTTTATCTTGGAAGCTTTATTTAGGATTTTTTTTTTTTTCAGCCTAATGATGGGCACCTTCACTTGCATACACACCTCTTTGGACCTCATGTTGAGAGTTCAAGTGAACAGCTACCAAATGCAAATGTAACACTCAGGCCCATCTCCTGGCCTTTTATCTGCTCAATTAGTAGCGGGGGAACAGGGTACACCTGGCCATGCAACTGTTTGTTCCATTATCGTTCCATTATTTATGACTCCTTAAAAAAAAAAAAGAGGCATGTGTGTAAAAATGGCTGTAATTCCTGCATGGTTGATGCCACATTTTGTCAAAACCCTTAAATTAAAGCTGAAAGTCTTGACTTCACTTCACAAAATGATGTTTCATTTCAAATTGATTTTGGTGGTGCACAGAGGCCAAATGCCAAAAAACTTATCTTGGTTACAAAACTTATGGACGTGACTGTTCCTAAGTGAAATATTGATTATGATGTGAAATCTTAAATTAATGGTAATGTAGCAGGTTAAACTGAAGAATTTTAAAAGACAGTGGATTCATTCATGTAAAAAATTACAAAGATGATTAATATTCATAACTTTATTTAGAAGAATAAAATCAAACTGCATCACCAAAATTCATTTAAAAAGTATTTCTGTTTTAATCAGCTGCCTCTTAGTTTGGATGATTTTGATTAACTTCAAAGAGTGAACTTCCCCAACAAAACATTTACAGAACCAAACAGGTTTCCAAACACTTTCTTAAAGAGAGATGATCTCCCCCCCCCCCCCCCCTCAGTCATAAGTTTTCATAGAACAGTGTAAGAAAGCTTTGTCATAACTAATACTGTATTTATTATTTAGAAATCACAACCAGTGTTAACTTGATTATTCAACTTGGATTATCTGTGTAACAGCCATGCGAGCTCCTGGGACTGACCTGCTACTATAATACTATAATAGTAATAACATCTTAAATCCCATCCTTTCATTTTCAGGACTATTTCTTAAGTGCTGCTGTTAGAGACAACTAATCAGACCAATCAGAGAAAGTTCACACCAGTTCAACAGTTAAGGGTTAATTGGTTGTCTCTTTTCTGGAAATCCATTAAGGTTCTATAGAAAACCAGCAAAATAAGAATTACCTGATTTTAAAAAATAAATAAATTAAAAAAAAGGACATAATTCCTGGTTTGAATGATATCCGGGCAAAATAAAATATACACATTTTTATATGTAGCATTGCAAAACAATTTTTTTAAGTTGTAAGAAATGTGGATTTAACACCTCTAAATTTGCACAAATGAAATTCAGTGCATTCTGACAATTGGATATTTATTTATATTCAAGCAAGCTCAGAATACAGTTGTACTTAATATAACATGAACATACAGTACGTGCAGAAACGAACTTGACATATGAACCAGTATCAGTTTAAGGAATGGCACAATCAACGGCTTTATGAAAGACCCAAGTCCCGGGTTCGCCCCGTGCTTGGTGGGAGAACAGTCCTACAGAATGCCAGGAGTGGCTTGGAACCTGCTGCAGTCACTTCTCTTCTAAACGTTCAGAGAATTGAAAGCTCTCAGGAAAAAAAAAAACATCCTGGTTTGATCATCAAAGGACAATCACATTGCCCACCACACCACTTTCACATTACAGGAACGTGGCACTGAGTTGCTGCCACATCTACCATACAGTCCTGAGCCATTTCCATGTTCAGGCCATTAAAGGAGATCTGGGGCGGCCGGCGTTTCAGATGTGACGCAGCAGTCTGATCATGGCTCCGGTGTACTTAGACATCTTTCTACCAAGCACTAGTGAGACGCTGGGATAAGTGCATTAGTGTAGCAGGGGGTTATAAAGAGAAATAAAGGGAGTTTTTACTCTCATAAGTGTGTCCTGTTATTCTGCAGAATCTAACATTTGGTTTGACTTGAAAGCCCCTCATAGTTGTACTTAAATGGCTTTGATTTACAGTCATTTCCATGAGTATTTGAAGAGTAAAACAATTTTTCGAATTTTTCCTCTACTCAATCACAATGGATTTGGAATTTACAAACCCAATGTGATTGAAGTGTAGACCTTCATCTCTAATTTAAGGGGTTTAACAAAATATTTTGCTATTACATTTTCCTCTTCGAGCACAAAAGTAATTGGACAAACTAAGGACTAAACCTGTCTGAAGTCTTACAGACAATCACATGCTGCTCTTTGGTCGCTTTTAGAGTATGTTTTGGGTCGTTATCAATCTGTACTTAGAAATGCCATTCTATAAAGTTAATTCTATACATTGCTCAGCACTTGTCTGAATCTAAGCAGAATAGCATAGCAAATACAGTGCCGTTAAAAAGTATTTGCTCCCCCCCCCCCTTTTTGCACATTTGTCACACTTGATCCAGTTCACTCGCTCATCATCTATTCCCGCTTAATCCTGTACTCAGGGACACGGGGGGTCTGGAGCCTATCCCAGGAGACTTAGGGCACAAGGCGGTAAACCCTGGACAGGGTGCCAATCCATCACACCCACACTTATTCACACACTACGGCCAAATTGTGAACACCAATTAACCTAACCTACATGTCTTTGGACTGTGGGAGGAAACCCACCAAGCACGGGGAGAACATGCAAATTCCATGCACACAGAGATTGGAATCGAACCCGGACCCTGGAGGTGCAAGGCGACAGTGCTAACCACTGCACCATTGTGCCGCCTCTGATTCGGATCATCAAACTAATTTTAATTTGACACAAAGATAACCAAAGTAAATGCAAAACACATTTATTAAAGGAAAAAAGCTGCCCAAACCTGCCTCGACCTGTGGGAAAAATAATTGCCCCCTAAATATAATAACTGATTGTGCCACCCTTGGAGGAAACAAATGAGTCTTTTTGCCAACTCTTCTTTGCAGAATTGTTCTAATTTGGGCATATTGGAGGGTTTTTTTTTTTTTTTTGAATGGTCTGTTTAAGGATCTTAATTGGGTTTAAGCTCAGACTTTGACTAGGCCACTCCAAAACCATAGTTTTGAATGTTTGAGCCATTCAGAGGTGAACCTGCTGGTGTGTTTTGGATCATTGTCTTGCCTCATAACCCAAATGTGCTTGAGCTGACCTTACACAATGTTAGTACTCAATAATGGTCAAGAACAGTGGATGAGTGTGTGATTCAAGACAAAATCGTTAGTTTATTCATTCAGCTGTAGACACAATGTCACACAAGAGAAGCTTTCTTAATGGCAAAGTTAAAATATCCCTCTGACCTGATTGGTTGGATGTTGGTCTTTTTTGGGGTCGCCATAGTCAATCATTCGATCCACACAACAACTTGACACAGGTTTTACGTCGGATACCCTTTCTGACGCAACATTCCCATTTTGTCCAGGCTTGGGACCGGCACTGCGTCCAGTGGCTTGAGGTTTGGTCACTGAATGGGAAACGAACCCAGAATGGAAGGCGAGAAACCTACCACTGAGCCACCAATGCTCAACCATTGGTTGGATGATTCGGTTTTTGTTTTTACACATTTATACATGGGATGTCTCAGGACACGAGTTTTACCCTCATTGCCAGATTTTATTAAAGCTAATGGAATGTATAAAAACCTAAGTATCAGAAAATGTGTTCACTGATTACACCCCATAATTACTGATAATCTAAACCTTCAAACTCCTCTGTGAGGTTTACACATGTTTACCAAGATTAACACTATTTGGTGCTTTTGTATTTAAAAATTCAACCTAAGGAATATTCCAGCAACATCTGAGTGCTGAGAAAACTCTAAAGTACAGTATAGCATGCAACAGAACTGATAATCTGGTTAAATGCACCTCATCGTAATCTACTCATCTCCTCACTCTGTGCAACCGGATAGCCCCAAAGATGACACATGGAGTAAAACTCAGGCAGAAGCCAAACTATGCATCATAACACACGAGTGAAGAGGATTTCCCAGCAGCTGGTACACACCCATGTTACCTCTTCCGTAGGAGAATTTTAAGACGGAACAAACCAATGACAGAAATATGACGTCCTGTAAGAGCTGCCGTCCTGCAATGGAACCGAATGACAGCACCGGATAATTTTATTTATTTGAGCTTTTTATTTTGGGATGCTGTATCAGGCAAAAACAGAAACAGTATAATGATGCTGTGACCTTTAGATAAAGCCCTGAACGGGAAGAGCGTTGTTGCAGGACTGATGACGGATGACCGTTAACCATTTAGAGCATCAGTATGACCATGCAAAACCTTGTGAGACACAGCTGGAGAACATCTGTACATACCAGTCGAGACTGATGGAGAAACATACAGATTGGGGTGGGGGAATGGGTATTTCACTTTAATAAAACAAATAAAAGTGATAAGAAGCCACAGTTGATCATTATAATGCCAAGTAAAGCATTAGAAGCAGACAAGTTTGGTTCCTCAAGAATGGGCCATCTTAATAGTGTTATTTAATAATATAACAATTTTACCTACTATTCAAAATTGTTTAGTAATATTCCACAGATTTATGGACATTTATACTCTGGAACTTTCCACTGACCACAGTGCAGTGCAAAAGTATTGCAACAACAGTGAAATTCAGTGTTTTAATGACGTTCTCAAATGTTTAAACAATGACAAGATATCAAGAAATAAATTTATGCAGGTGAAAATATCATCTTTTTACAATTTTTAATATGAAGTCCCTCATTCTTCAAAATCTGCTGGATCCGGCTAGACATGGATCCAAAGAAATGTCATCTGCAGTACCAGTCGTCAGGTGTCACTCGTTCAATCCATGGCTGCTGGTCACTGCTTCCTGACCTGTTCACCACCATCACCATATCTGCTTCTTGAACATTGCCTTCTAAACGTAGTCCACTTTTTGCTTTTTGCAATAGCTTCACAGCATTAAGTAGCAGACCACACAAAAGGGATCGAGTCACGAAGAAGGTTTGTTAGAGGTAGTACCACATCAGAAAAGTTTCTACAGAAGCTTCGGTAATATCCAGCCATACCTAAGAAACTGAGTTCTCGTTTTGTCCTAGGGGCTTGAAATGCACAGCCAAAAAAGTTTCCCATCTTAAGATTTTATTTGATTGATTGTGGTGTGTGGATGTGATTCGTCATGCTCGCAGAATCACTTCCATATTCTGAGCCTTGGAATGCATCCTTGCCAGTGAGAAAGAAAATTAAAAAATCTATGTATGGGATAACCTGGTCATTCAGTACATTCAGATCATCAGCTGACTTCATTTTATTGCCACATGTGCCATAATGTTGCAGGGCCTAGACCTGACCACCTGCAGCAACCACAGATCATCACACTGCCTCCAGAGGTTTGAACAGACCACATGACCCTTTCCTATAATATTTATGCTCTCTAGCCAGTTGAAGCCTTTTATCCCTGAGTAGCCTCGTTAACAAGTTGTTTACTCACAATTAAACGTAAGTGATTTATTTTTTTTTTAACAATGCAACTTCAAGCATTTAAGTGATCTCCATTTATGATTTTTTATCTGACCACATTTCTTCCACTAAGATTACGTCATTGCCATCCTTCCAGGTTTTAATAATGTTAGACAGTTTTTACCTCAATTCAAGTAATTTCAGCAATCTAGTTTATCATCTTTGTTTGATGAAGACAATAATTTGAAACGGTGTCTTTTTTTTTTTTTTTTTTTTGGCCAGGCAGTGTATCATTCACTCTTCTGTGAAGACATTCTAATAGATTTTGAATAGTAACAGTTTGGATATGCTCATTCAGCATCAAGAGGGTTAGTGAGGTCGGCTACTGAGGTTGGGAAAGAAGTGGCCATAAACCTCTGGCCATATAGTGTATTACAGAATGTCTGTCCATGCTTCATGAACTCCACAACTCCAGATTACAGCTGCTCAAAGAAGCGAGCAATACAATTCAGCTCTCTATTTCCTAACTATTAAAAATCTAGAACATTTGCAGGAGTGAGTACGGCCGACTAACGATGTACAGCATCATCAGGATCTTCTGCAGGAATGGCTGAACATCAAAAATCACATTCATTCAGTCCGTCTCTCTTCGAACCAGAGCAATCCAACAAACAGTACCACAGCTGATAGTTTTTTTTTCCTCTGTCAATTGTTATGCACTTTTTTTTCCATTTATTCCATTAGAATAGATGAGGGAAATGAACACAGTGATTTCAAGTCATCAGACAGTTTTCCTCTTTCCTATTGTTTAGAAATAAACAATATGATTTTAATCATTGTGAACAGTTAGTGCAGGATACTGGTCTATAAAAACATGTTCGATCGTAACCTGTGGAAGCCATAAAGGAAGCTGTAACACAGGACATACTCAAGACATTTAGCAAGTTAAGACCTGCAGGACTTGGGGGGGAAGGCAGAAGCAATTATGACCAAAAGAAAAGACTTGAGGAACAAAATGGAACTTTAATGCAATTTCACTAAACAAAGTAGACCCAGTACATCTTCTCATTATCCCTTGGAAACTAGAAAGATTATAGATCTAAACTGAAGCATTGTCATCAACAACGTGTGAGATGTGTGTGGGACAGTTTTAAAATACTACTCCTGGAGAAAAATCTGAGGAAATTTATTATGGACCTATTCTGGGTTACTGGTTTTAAAGTAGTTACTTATTAATGAATGTACAATGCAGCACATCATATGCTTATGTTAATGAATGCGACTGTTCTTTATCCGGCTAATTTCATGCATCAGCCACTGCAGCTATATAAAAAATATATACAGTCGACAGTCATTAATTGAATTCTTCCTTGTTAACCAGTTTTATTGGTTACTGCCAAAAAAATAAATCAATCCTTCCTAGTTGTGGTTAATGGACCAAAATTATATATATATATAAAAAATACATAATCAAATATGAACCATTGGTACTGGTCTGAAACGTGTGCAATAGGGGAGGGAAAATTTTTTTTAAACAAATTATAGCTAGATTTCTTTTTTTTTGTACCCAAAGTTTGCTCTGTCTGCCTGGGAATCCTGATTAGGAGTATTAAAGCCTTGCTTCATTTTCCTGAACTTTTTTTTTTTCCAGGAGCTGCTCTTATGAACTCATTAAACGTTGCCTCTCAGCCATCTTCTGGCTCAGTCAGTGTTCAGCTACAGTAGATGAACTGCAGGATTGAACAGATGATGCCGCATCTCTTTATCTTTCTAACATTTCATTTCCGCTGGCAGCAAAAACATAAAGAGGTGTAGGTTAATCACATCTCTATGCACTATGATGCAAATTTTCATTGTCAGCACACTGGCCGTGAGCCCACACAACCTGTCTGCAGTATTAAAAAAGAAAATGTACAAGTAACCAACATTTTCACTTTTTAATATCATGTATATGAATAATTTATTAAATCACATGGTACATAACATGATGAACATCCCCTTCACTAAAAGGACCATCACATTAAAATCCTCTTTACCCCAATAATCAACAGTGACGGCACAATTTCACGGTGCTGTGTCACAGAGAGACTTTTTTTTCCTCCTTTTTTTTTATTATTTTTTTAAGCCAGTATTAGTATTACAGGCTGCTCTTTAAAACCAAAAAATGTTCTGGTCTTATTATTTGGTCTCCATTTCATTGTGATCAGAAGAGCATGTTTGTATTAAGAAAAGAAAAAAAATGCTGTAAGAGCCACATCCAACCCAGTGCTAGATACAAGTAAGGTAGTCCATGCTGGCCACAATCAATTCTGTTATTTGATTAGGCCAAGTGGGAGTCTGCTTAGCAGCCTCCAGGGTCCCATTTGCTGGACATATTCTCCAAGTCGTGCCACTGCTCGCAGAACAGCCCAAAATGCCATCAGATCCTTTGTCAATCAGTGAAAGGCATAAAGCAACAGAAGGATGGTGCAGACGCCAATAACGCCACCCAGAATTAACGAGTCTCTTCTCTTCCTTAAGTTGATTCGCTGGATGAGGCTATTGATGGCAGGAAATCGATCTGGCAGGGAAAGTTAAGGTTCAAAAGAAAAGTTCCAAGAATTTCCAAATACAATTACAATGAAATAATTATATTAAACAATTGTCTCATTCTAAGCAAAAATTACATGTTGTAATATGCAGCATTTCTTTTAAGAATGATTGATGGTTTTGCTTTCATTAATTTAAATTTTAAAAGTGGTACTTTCAGCAGTTAAAACAACCACGACAATTAAGGACCCCTCCATTTCTTTCTCGATAACTACCTCTCTGTATTTTTTCTGCTTGCATGGAACCAAGACAAGCACTTCCACACTGCTTCATGTGGAAATGTGACGTCTCATTTACAGTGGGTATTAGAAAGAATCAGACACAGTGTCTCACCAGACTCCTAAAAATGGCTTGTAAACTCTATCAGGTGAGACTTTGTTGATGGCGCAAAAAGCCATTTGACTTTCAACTGTGATCGGCTGTGGTCATTTTGTTTAGCTCAACATGAAAAGCTGGAGCATTTAGCTTTATCGCTGTCTAGAAGCACAGTGAAGAATATTATTAAGAAGTGAAAAGTATTCGATACAACACAAACCCTCCTTGGATCAGGACGTCACCCTAAAGTGGATGAAAAAGCGAGGAGGAAACTGGTCAGAGAGGCTACCAAGAGGCCTACAGCAACTCTGAAGCAGTTGCAGGAATCAAGTTGCAGGACAAACAGTGGTTATTGTTCGCATGTGACCACAATGTCACAAATTCTCCACAAATGTGGCTTGTATGGGAGGGTTACTAGAAGGGAAAAAAAACAGTCTCCAAGAAAGGCCACATGTAGTCACGACTGAGCGTTGCAAAAATGCAGGTGATCAGATGAGACTAAAATTTAATTATCTGGCCATAACACCAAACGGCATGTCTGGCGGAAATCCAATACAGCTCACCGTCCGGAGAACATGATTCCTACAGTAAAGCATGGAATTGATCTATCCTGTTAGGGGAATGTTTCTCTGCAGCAGGGACTAGAGCACTTGTCAGAATAGAAGGAAAATGGATGGGGCAAAACACCATGAAACTCTTGAGTAAAATCTGCTGTCCTCTGCCAGAAAGTTGTCAATAGGAAGAAGGTTTACCTTCCAACATGACAATGACACAACAAAACCTGACTGAATACACAGTGGTTGAAGGAGAAAAAGGTGAATGTCCTAGTCAGAGCTCAGACGGAAACCCCATTGAAAATCTGTGGAATGATTTAAAGACTGAAGTTCACAAACAGTCACCATTAAATTTAACTTGAACAGATCTCAAAGGAGAGTGGGATAATATTGCAACGTCTAGATATGCAAAGCTTTGTTTGCCATCGAAAAGGTGATTAGCTTCACCTGATCAAATTTTCAAGTATTTTTTAGGATTTTTTTTTTTTTTTTTACTATTTTTATTTCCCGACATGGTGGTGTTATAGCTTTCACAGCTGGATGAAACAAAAACTGTGTCTTCATTTTAGGCTGCAAAGCAACAAAATGTGATTATTGTAAAGGACAAGGGGGAGGAGTCATTTCTATTCCCACTGTGTATTTGAAGGATCCACTCTATCACAGATAATATGCAGTCACAATAATTTTTTTAGACATCATGCATTATTAGAGAAATGCAGAAACCCTAAACAAGGCTTTAAAAGGTCACAACTTGACCACTTATTGGATGGCTTATGATGTCTGCTAGAGGGCATCCTAAAAAAAATAGCATTTTAAGGTACATAGCATAACGTTAAATAAAATAAAAGATGATGGCAAAGAAAACACAGGTCAAATTCTTGAACAGGCATCGCAAACCACCTGCAATCCATTTGAAGTGGCTGACCTTTGAGTACTCGAGACTACTTTATAAAATGTTTATGTTCAAGAAATAGGTACAGTGTTTTCTAAAACAAAGCAAAACAATAAATTCACCAAAAAAGTAAATAAATAAAAAACTTTCCCATATCATTGTGCTCAGAGACAACAGTTTCAAGGACAACTCTCTAAACAAGATCTTTAGTGAAGCAATCTATTGTAGTCATTGCTTGATGCGTTTAATTCAAGCAAATAAAAGGATACTGGCCAGAGTGTTGACTCTGCTCTGTATAGATTTTAGCATGCCTCGCTGGGAGGTCATGTTTTCCTTGGTTGCCATGGCGATACTGCAAAAGGACAAGAGAATGGTTTTTACATGAGGTAAACATTAGATTAACAGACAGCAGCCATCGTCTACTCCGCTGTAAACCATTCCTAATACCCAAGGCTTGAATGACCTTGCTGTCGCTCTTTAAATGCATGACCAGGTTATGTGCGCTTAGACTTTTTTAAAACTGTCAGGCAAATCCAGAGCCAGCACTTATTTGTCTTCTTCAGCTGAGTCTTGCTTTCCTGTAACTGGGAGAGAGGATTAAATTGCAGTGTGACACTATAGCTCACTCAGGATTGGGCTCAGCAGCTTTTCGGAGTGTAAGTGATAGCCTGGCGCCTTAAGCGTATGCTGCAAGCTGCAGCTATTAACTACGGGAGTGAGACAAAAAAAAAAAAAAAAAAAAAAGATGGTACACAAAAATCATCCCAGGCTGAAATGCAAATTGCGGGCAAAATAAATTAACAAAGCAGAACAAACGCAGGGCTCTATGTGCGTTTACTCCAGACTTTCTGCCTTGCTACAAAATTAATGCCACTCTTGTACATAATTAAAATAATCGTATAAACAAATGTTTACAGCTTTAAACGACGCACATGCAGATTCACTTTCTCGTGTATACTGAAATACTCTGTGTACAACAGGGTGTCATACTCCTGTCCTGGAGGATCACAACTCCACAGGGACGTTCCCTCTTCACACACACACTAATGACGTGCTTGGGAATTAGCCGATGAGTTGCAGTAGAGGTGTTACATGCTGCTATGATCCCCCAGTAATCTCTCTGTTGACATCCTTGATTTAGATGTAACTGCAACATTACAAAGCACATTTTTTGTAGTTTTATAACTTCTACTACTAAAAAATAATAATAATAATTTTAAAAAAGCTCAACTCCAGCTTAAAACATACTGTGTAACAAATACGAGAACTACCTCTTGGTGCTTTCTCCCTTGGTGCCTTTAGACATAAACAACCATAGCTTTGTTTCAGCACAGTTTCGGAGTTTTGCAGCTCTGCTGACAGACCCCTTACCTGAGAACTGGGAGACTGGATCTATACAGAGCCACTTCATGTGGACATACAGGTAGTCCCGACTTACGAACATTCAAGTTACGTATTTTCCGCAGATACCAACAGACCCCGATTCCTCTTCCGTTAAAATAACCAAAATATTAGTTTATGTGTATTGTAAAAAAAAAAATAGACACTGCAGTGCACCAGATAGCAATATTTACAATTATATGCAATATTTTCAGTGTCTAAGAGAATGTATAAAATGTCTAGAGTCCGGTATATTGTATGTGTGTGCATGTGGGAGGTGCGGGAGAAATGAGTCAGCTTCATTGGTTTCAATGAATCAGTCCGGGAGCACGATGATAGAAAATGTATGTCCTGTAAAGCTGTCCTGATGAGTTCAGAGTTCACAGTCCAATACAGTGGAAAACAGCTCTGAGACCAAAATGGCATCCGGGATTCCCCATGTTATTTAAAGGCGCAGAGACAACACTTCACTAAGAGATTCATTTCCTCAGGCATGATTACAGATTTTGGGGAAATGGGACAGAGATTTAGTCGAGTGGATTGGTATGCTTTACATTTCATATTAGTGTCAAGGCCGTACAAGACTCACTTTATCGGACTTAAGAACAAAATCAGACTTACAAACGTGCTTCCAGAATGGAACTCGTTCGTAAGATGGGGATTATGTGTATACTTGTGTGCTCAAAGCTAAACTCACTTTCTCACTCTTTGAACATGTGCTGATGTTTGCGTTAGCACCAGAGCTCGAGTGTCGAAAGATTACAAACTGTCTTTACAGAGTAAAATACTACAAGCAGACCTCACAAAGGGAAAGAGGAGTAATGTGTTGTGTCTGGTGGGTTGGAAATGTCTAATTCTCTAATGTGTCAAATTTGCAAATTAATGGAAGGCATGTTTAATAATTTCTGTTAGTAATAAAATGCTGTCCTGGAAAATTAAATCTTTTTTTTTTCCCCAGGAGATCTTCCTGAGAGTAATTAAAATGCAATCAGAAGCACCAACGCAGACTGGAGACCACAGCAACGAGTACCAAACTCATTTAAGTGTGTCGTTCCCGAAGCAAAACGATCTCTAGATTTTGAGCAATTCTGTGCATGAATAGCTGTTGAGTGAGATTAATTAGAAAAGGAGCTGCATGGACCAGGAACCAGCTTAATTAAGCACCTGGGCCACCTGGCGCCTGTGGGCTTCCCCCAGCTGTGGTTAGCTGCTACGCTGGGACTGAGAAGAACAGAACGTGCTCACGTGTGCGTCTGGTCACACCATGGGTGAGCACGTGACCCGCTCTCACTCGGTCTGCACATCACCTACCAGGTGTGAGTATGAGCTCAGTTCAAGGGCAGGACCTGCACCCAGGGCTTCAACTGCACATTCAGACGTGTTAATTGTTTTGTTACTGAGCCAGGACTCGACTCGCAGAAGGAGGCATTTGAATGAAAAGAAACACAAACGCACGCACACACACAGAGCAATGTTCCTTTGTGATATGTTAAAATTTGCGTCCATTAGTGTGCCTTGCCATCACGGACACGGGATGTACGCTTGAACAAAGTGGAATATGCGGTTTCAAATAAAGCAACCATTAAATGTTTGCCAAGAAAGCTTTTCTGACAGCTTCACTTAAGAGACAGGATCTGCTTTCAGCCTAATCTCAAGCAATAATCTAATGGTATCAGAGAATGGACAAGTAATGGGTTAGTGGCTTGATGTTTAGCCATTGATTGAGGTCGCTTCTAATGGAAATGGGTGCAAAATACACTACTGGTTTAGTGGAGATTTGAGTATTAGAGATTCGAGAAAAGAAACGTCACGCTCCAGTTAAGAAACGTGAAGTTGCATATGGAATGGAATATGATTACAGTCAAAATATTAGCATCTGCAATGTAGTATGTCTAAGTACTGAGCAATTTCTGTAGGATCAGGCTCACCTTATTGTGTCTTCGATGAGTCGATCCGAACTGTAAGGAGAAAAAAAAAGCATCTGTTAGCGGGTTAACTTGAAATCAGGGAGATTAATCAAATACTATATCTAGAGAAAGTGAACTGCAAAAACATTTACAAGACGCACTTCCTCTTTTGGGAAGGAATCTTTTTCAACACTTACTACAGACACACCAATACTAAACATAAAATTTAAAAGTAGAATGATCATTAAAAATGTCAGTATCCTAATGTAAGATTTTAGTTATAGTACAACATAAAAAAAAATCTTTGGACCTTGTTGAAGGCTCTGTCTTCACCAAGTTAAATGTAAATTATTTTATATTAAAATGCAAAACTAATTAGATTATCTTCAAGATCTTTAACACATTTAACTAAAAGTTCAATGACATAATTCCTAATGAATGCTGATAGCTGACAAGTAGATGTCAAAATTCTGTTTATCATTTTAATATCATCTCTAGAATAAGCAAGAGCTCACAAACCAAAAAAAAAAAAGTCACAAAAAAACTGTCCGCACTTTTTTTCCGAGACAAATTGGACACTTCTTTGCCAGACAGATCCAAAACAAGATTTCTAGTTCTCTCTCCTGAAGTACCACAGTGCTGCAGAGTGCTGGCAGTGAAAAGGGCTGCAGTGGGTTTAACAGGTTAATGGTCTACATTACTCAGTGCAGCAACTGTAATGCTACAGTGAGGACGTAAAGTCACGTAATAGACAAACACAACAGAGGAGAAATCTGTTAAAAAGCTGTCGTTCAACTATCTTTAAGTCGGTTCTTATGGCTGCACTGACACAGTCGGGTTCACCAAACAAAATCCTTCACCTCTAGTAACAACTACCTCTTGGTGCTTTCTCCCTTGGTGCCTTTAGACAAACACCCATAGCTTTGTTTCAGCACAGTTTCGGTTCTCCAGATACCAGAGATTTTTATCACTCCTGAGAGCTCTGCTGAGGGACCCTTTAGCTGAGAACTGGGAGACTGGATCTATACAAAAAGCACTTCATGTGGACATACAGGTAGTCCCGACTTACGAACATACGAGTTACGAATTTTCCGCAGATACGAACAGACCGCGAATCTACTTCCGTTACAATCAATATAATGAAGTAGTTCATGTGTATTGTACAAAAATTAGACACCGCAGTGTACCAGACACCAATATTTACAATTATATACAATATTTTCAGTGTCTAAGTGAATGTATAAATGTCTAGAGTACGGTATATTGTACGTGTGTGCATGTGGAGGTGCGGGAGAAATGTGTCGGCCTCATCGGTTTCAATGAATCAGCATGATGATAGAAAATGTCTGTCTTGTAAAGCTGTCCCGATAGCGAATAATCTTAATTTTGGAAATTAACAAAAGAGAGTTCACAGTCCAATACAGTGGAAACCAGCTCTGAGACAAAATGGCATCCGGGATTCCTCATGTGATTTAAAGGCACAGAGACGACACTTCAATAAGAGATTCATTTCCTCAGGTGCGATTACGGATTTTGAGGAAAGGGGACAGAGATTTAGTCGAGTGGATTGGTATGCTTTACATTGTATATTCGTGTCAAAGCCGTACAAGACTCACTTTATTGAACTTTAGAACAAAAGCGGACTTATGAACGTGCTTCCGGAATGTAACTCGCTCGTTCACCGAAGAAAATCCTTCACCCTGTCATTAGGAGATCTCAAAGGAGGTTCAAATCCCCTCAATCGTCCAAGAAAGCATTACATGCCCTGCTATTAAGGATAGCATACATCATTTTTAGACCAGTTTTGGTCTTGCTTTCCTAGGTTGGTCTTCATGAGAGCCAGGTTCATCATGGTGCTTGATGGGGACTCCAAATGAATTTGACAATACTGTTCTTGCATGAACTGCTCCAGAACAGCTGACTGTTGTTGTTAATTAATAACCTAATTAATTCTTATTTCAGAGTTTTCCCAAAAAAAAAAAAACCTGTATTGTACTTGAATGCCCAAAAATATAGCTAAACTTTTGACTGGTACTGTTACCTGATGACACCCTTCCAAAGTCACTGAAATTAGTTTGTTTCAAATTTTGAAAAAAAAAAAAAAAAGAAAAAAAAATTTTTCAAAGTGTATGTAAACATATTCAGTACAAAGTCCAATCTGCCAGGCCATTTTTTTTGGTCTTTTTTCACGGAAGCTATTAGAGTTTGAGATCAAAGATGAATATGAGACCATATATCATTTCCTGAAAGTGTTTTTTTTTTCACACAAGAACTCTTCACTATCGTTGCTGCTACTTTAACAAATAATGTTTTTCATCCATCATCGCATGGACAATTTACTGCACTACCTCAACTCATTACCACGAAGGACTGCATTGTGTCGTGGTGTTGCTTCTTGTTTGCACATCTCCACATGCTCTTTATGTTGCCTTTTGTATAGTAATTAGAGCGTTTTTTAAATTTATGGTGTTCGTTTGTTTTGTCTCAACTAGTCAGCTATTTAGATGTCTTAGTTAGCTAGTTAGTTTTGTTAATTTATGTTGTTAATTCTATGTTGTATTCATGTAGCATCGTGGTCCAGGAGGAACGTTGTTTCTTTTCACTGTGTACTGAACTGTACTGTATATGTTTGAAATGGCAATAAAAGTCGACTTGACTTGACTAGTGAGTGAGGAAAGTAAATCGGGGGGAAAACCAATTCATTCTGAAGTCCAAGTGTCGGGCACAGCCTATATAACCAATTAGAATGACATGGAAAAAGAACAAAACATCTAGTAAAATCAGACATTGAACAGAAACGTTGGGGAAGTAATATCACTCCACAGGGCAGGGATGACGGCATCGATCAACCATTCAAAGAAGACTGAGAGCATGAATACAGAGGTGGAAGTGTGGTCTAAAAAGTGGATTTGCTCTTAATTCAAAACATACGAGATTCCTGTTCAAGTATAATGGAGGTACTGTCAGGGGTTGAACTGGCATGGCTGCTTCTGAAACGGACTCACTAATTATTACTGATGATGTAACCCATTATTGTAAGAGCAGAATGGGTCCAGAAACTTCCTGTCTGGCAATTTACAGAGACATTCATCCAGTCTAATTGGAAGGAACTTCATAATGCAGTAAGACAATGTGACCAAAAACAGGCTGGCAACACAACCGCAAAGGACATCAGTTGTTGTTTATAAAAATAAAAAAAATGTTGTTGTTTTTTTTTTTTTAGATCTGTTGCTTTAAAAAAAAAAACTGGAGATAATCTATTGTTTCTGTCATAAACAATAGACGGTCATCTCTTGAGCAAAATCGTCCATGCACAGTACGTCATTACCATTGCAATACTTTTGCATGGGACTTTATAGTGTAATAAATGTCCTTGCAAGAGTGACGTTATTAAATGCAATTTTCCTCTAAAAGAGTTGCTGTATGTTAGAGAGAGATATTCATAATTGTATGATATTTTCAGCCACTTCAAAACTTTTAGCTAATGCACTTCGCAAAAGAAGAAAAAGCATGTTGAAGCATTTTTTTCAAACAGTATCTGCTCCCCAATTTGGTCAATTGCCAATTCCTACCCTTCCTGTCACGACTGAAACAATGTCACCAAGTCAGTGATGAACGCAGAATAAGGAGATCATCTTATTTATGACTCTAGTTCAGGAGTGCATAGTTGTGGTGGAGTCAAAAAAATCTACAATCCACCTCATTTGAACAAAGCATTGTACGCGTTAATTCAACAAGGAGTTTCCTTTGCATGACTACAAAATGACACTTCAATCAGACAGTGACATGATGATAGGGAGCAAAGGAGTGTAATGCTGTGCTGTTAATTAATACAATTGTTTACACTGCTAATAAGCTGCTTTCCTGCAGCAATGCGTTGTTAATAACTTGAAATAGCCATTCTGAAAAACGACTGAGCCGCTACATAACCAATGCTGTATAGGTATAGGGATAAGAGAACAAAATTAGCAGTATGTGAAGGGAATACGAAGATATATGAAGATATATGTGTGGGCTTTCTATGCTTCCCCACTGAACCCAGTAACTAAACCACACCCTTTCAGAACACTCATGGTCCATGAGACGTGACATCATTCTCTTGAGATTTGGGTCGTGCATAATTGATGCACTCAGCCTTTTACTACCTAATTAGAATTCATAACTCTTTAAGTCCAGCATGTTTTTAATACATCAGGGAAAAACTTTTGCTTGCGATTTTTGAAGAATAAAATGACAACAATAATAGATATAGTTGCAAGCAACGATGATCGGGCCCAAGCACCATGCGCACCAAAGAGTCAGTGGGCAGATGCATTTAAAGGGCATACACCAATAGCATTATGACATGATGTTAGAATATGTGGAATTTTATGTTAAGACCTCCAAAAACCCCTGGTCCTGGGGGGGGGGAAAAGCATCACACTACGTAATCTCACACAAAAAGAAATTAGCCATTTTCAGCAAAAATTTAAGGCATCCTTACATGTGACCCATTTGAGATGTCAAAAATCCCTCCGCAATTTTGCATTGTCTTTTTTGCCATGTCTTGAGATCACATAGGCCCGGTTTGAGGGTGATCATATAAATCCCCTAAAAGGAGTATATCAAATTCCATTTGTGTTTAGCAAACAACTCAAAATAACTTCCTGTTGACTGGAGCCCGTGACATGCAAAGCAAAAGCTTGCATGCTCTAAATGTGTACCGGGTTTTTACATGTATACGAGCAAGTGTGTAAAAGCTATGCAGCAAAATCTCGTGTGAGCCGCCTATGACGACATAAGGCTGTTGTCAAAGTGCTTGGGCTCCAAAGAACAAGAGGGCCCTTCAAACACTATGACATCAGCACTATCATAGGAATGACGTAACAGCCATGACGTCATCGTGCTTGGGCCTTAATAATTAATTTTGTAAACTTGTTTATTAATTACCATTAATTTCCAGCAAAAGGGCGGGCTGTTCACGTCCCCACTGCCTCCTCACAGCAGTACGCATCAATGCACAGCTGTTAAAGCAGGGAGAATGCTCCACTCTAATTCATTCCTTTTTTTATTTTAACAGGTGGAGATGAGAGCTGGCTGATAGATTTACTTCCCCTTTCTATCAGTGCAGAACAGACAGAATGTCACAAACCAGTACTACACGAGTGGCGAAGATATTCTCAGGCAGTAAAAAAGCAGCCCTCAAACTGCCAGTCTGAGCTGCCACAGTCATTAAGTTGGCCATTATCGTGAAGCATGAATTTAACTATCAGAGCCACTCATCCTTTTGCTTTCTTCCTGTATCAGCTTTAGCCATTCGAGCAGGATGATTTACTTTGTCTTATAAATCCCATAACACTATCAAAGAAGTGTACTTAATATATTTATACACTGCTTATTTCAATGATGCATGAAGAGAGCTCATTATTTCCTTTCTTAAATTGAATACTTTCACAGAGCTTCATGATTGTCAATTGAGAATTCTCGCTTGAACTACTTTAATGAGTTGCAGTACGATTGATTCTTACTCTATCCTCTATGTCCCTCACTACACATATGGGCAGAGAATGATTATATATGAAAATCTCTATGTAAATTTTAATATATTTGTATCAGCAGCTAACATACAGTACCATGCTTTCTACTTTCCTTTTTTTTTTTCTCTCTCTTCCGTACTTTAAAAATCCCTGATCAGCTGTACAGGCTTGGACGACTCAACTGGAGTATCGATCTTCTGCATACGCCTTAAAAATGAATGCCTGAAAACTCCAGTCCGGTCTGGACACTACTTTTTTTTTTTCATGAAAGACTTAAATGATGACACCACATGTCTGAGAGAGACAAAGTGAATCACCACAGCTGCTGTGCTCACACACTGTAAAGATCTAAAGAAGCTAGTAATGAATAAGGAGCTATACCTAGTAAATGGACATTCTGCTATGTAATGTGACCTAAGCATAGTCCTCTAAGCAAACATGCTCTATTTATTACACCAGTAGTATCTAACCTGAGGCAAATATTAGTGATCTACAGTATACCATAAGCCTTTAAAGCAAATATCAATATTAAAACCACTGAGGCAAATTAGTAAACTTTAACACCTTCACAAAGACCTTAACAGGTCTTTCCTAACTTCTTGCTCAGTTTGTATTTGAGTATCCATTCTTGAGCTTGACAGAAAGAAGCTAAACAGAAAAGCTACTGCCTGTGACAGGGCAGGGAGAGATTTATGTCACAGTGGACCGCGAGTTGACAGAAAAAAGGAGTGTGTGTGCATCTGGGCCCAGGGTGCTGAGCTCCATCTGCTGCTTTATTACTGCACAACTCCACTGTAAACCCCTTACCTAGTGTCTCTCTGTGTAGTCTAATCTGTCACTCATATGCTCAGACATCATATCGAGGAAGCGTGACAGCTGTGAAACTACTCCTAAAACTAATTTAGTATTTTGCTACTGAACTGCCAAGGTCTCTTGTACATGTTGCTAGCAGGACATTCCTCCATTTCCTTTGCTGGTCACCGTGGTTTTACACCACCACAGGGAGCTGGTGAAGGGAAACTGAGCTAGATAATGGAATAAGAGGCGTGCTTGGCAGAGATTGCCAATGCTGGCTCAATGATGCCTTTTCCGCGTACATGAGGCATTACGATCACGCTGATCTGGAAAGGAAATAACAAATAAATTGTTTTTAATGGCATGCCATTCTATGCCAAAGATGAGAAATCAAATCCTTTCCTTTGGAGCTCAGTGTCGCAGGCCTCGACTGGTTCCAAACACGCCATAACAAAATCCTTTAATGGCATGCCAGTTCTCTGACTTGTAAGATGAAGAGCATTTTGAAAACACTTTGGCTGTGACGGAAGTCTGGCAAAACAAACAAAAACCCAAAAACATTACGTTATTTTTTCTAAAATATGACTGTCCTGAGGCGGTGGGGCCTCGTACCTCCAGGCTTAAAGGGGCCCAGGGGCCTTGCACCTCCAGGCTTAAAGGGGTGATTCTAAACTTGGTGTAAGCTTCTAGATGCGTATGACCTGTAAAAATTTGTTGCTTAAATTGTTCTCATGTTGCAATATCTTAACACCTTTGCATTTTAAAATAATACACTTTTTCAGGTTTATGTCTTTTGATGTGAAATCGAACTTGGCCACGTTTCATCTGAATGACTATTAAGATTCACTTTTTCACCTGGGTGAGACACTTGTGAGTACCCATATCATGCTTTGGACGTCTACATTGATACCAATTGCTAGCAAGTTCTCTAATTCTGAATATGACCTTCAAAAACTCCAGGTACAGGTCAACGCATGGACAATCACAAACTGGACTGCCTGCACCTCTTTAGTGGTAAATAAAACTCAACCTGTTTCTTTTCTCTCTGAGATCTAAGTGATGAACATGGGCCAAAGAAATGCAGTCAGCACTCTAGAATTAGTGCTAAGCAAAGAGAAACTGAACCCTTGGGGAGGTGCTTGTCAGCAAATATTAAAATGCTAAACTAGAGTATTTTCATAAAAGTCACAGAATACATACATTGGCCAAACAGCACATCAATCTATGTTCAAGCAGTCTAAAGATAACTTACAAATAGGGCTGCATGATTTAAAAAATCATGGGGAAAAAAATATTACTATTATTTTGACACATATTCTCACTTAGAGAATGTGTGCCAACATTTATCACTTCAAAACTATTAACGAATACTTCATTATACATTAAATATATGCTATATTATTGACAAACTCTACATAAATTCCAGTATGTGTATATATT
Organism: Clarias macrocephalus; assembly: GCA_011419295.1. Classification (NCBI taxonomy): domain Eukaryota; kingdom Metazoa; phylum Chordata; class Actinopteri; order Siluriformes; family Clariidae; genus Clarias; species Clarias macrocephalus. The sequence goes on from JAAGKR010001124.1 coordinate 89,413, forward strand.
CTCTAATAAATTGCAGCCTTTTGCTTTCACTACAAAAAAAAATATCTTACTAAGTAAAAATTTATTGAGTGTAGTTACATTTATCTACACTCTCTTAAAATAAGATTTCAACCAACCAAATATAAGTAAACATTTTAAATTGTCATAATTTCTAGTTTTATGAATGCTAGTTTTAGACATGTATTTCTAGAAAGAAGTAAAAATCTCTGCCAATAGTACAAGAAATGTTTCGCTTACAGTTTTAGCAACATTTGACTAGACATATGCTTAATAATTTTATATTTGGTTTGTTTGTTTTAAAATATTTGCCTAGATTTAATAATAATATAAGAATAGTTCACTTGCTAAGATCACACTTTTTGCAGCAATTAATTAGGTCCATATTGCGTTTATGGTTTTTATGCACAACTTATAAATAATAGCACCATGCTGATGTTTCCAAGGGAGTGATTTTGTGTTCTGGCAATGATGGAATAGGAAACCCAATCAAAGTCATTACATTAACATACAGTACCAGTCAAAAAGTTTGGATGGAATGATGGAATAGGAAACCCAATCAAAGTCATTACATTAACATACAGTATCAGTCAAAAAATTTGGACACACCTAATTCCATGGTCTTTCCAGATTTTCATTGGTTTCTACAGTACATTGTAAAACAATGCTGAATGGATCTAAAATAAGCAGCAATCTCCTTTGAACAGTTAATGTTGAGATGTATCTGCTACCTATGCTTTGTATAGCCTTCATAACGGCTCTAATCTGAGGTGCTGTTTGTTAATTGGTGATTTCTGAGGCTGGTAACTGTAAATTAACTTCTCCTCTGCAGCAGAGGTAAGTTTTGGTCCTACTTTTCCTGGGAAGGTCTTCATGAGAGACAGCGTCATCATGGTTTTGAAGGGTTTTGCAAATCTACTTTTCAATACTGTTCTTGCAAGAACTATTATAGAACAGCTGACCTTCATGTCTTAAACATGCCTGTTGTTGTTTTTCCAATACTGTTCAAGAATGTAGAAAATAAATCTAAACTTGTGTCCAAACTTTTGATTGGTATACAAGACTGCAGTGAGGCTCCAGAAAATGTGCATGGGGTCCTCAACCACTTTCACCATGATCTATCAGAAGATTTATAGAAAATATTGAGATTAAGTCAGTGGCATGTCCAACCCTTTGTATTTAAGCATAATGTTTTTATTATGAGGAATACATTATGATGTATTTGCCACAAAAGCAGAGCATGAAGCTCGTTTCCATTTTGCAGCAAGTACAGCAAGCCATTAATGCAGGTCAAGAAAATGTCTAATGGATTCTGTGGCTGTTATATATTAAGATACCGCAAGAGAACACATTTATTTTCCTCTGAGACGGACACACCATATAACACAGATACAGGAGTCCAGTACAGCACTGTGATTGTGTACAGCTGTGCCTGGCTTGTCCATCGGGCAAAATGACTAATAATCCACCATGGGGTTGCTATATTCTCCAAGCACCTGTGCTGAACCTGGTTACCAATCTTGTCTGAGTATCATACAAGATGAGCTGCAACATTTAGAGCAGATGAGAAGGGTCGCTTAAACACATTCGAACATTTAACCTCCTGAATAAAGTTTCTGGCTGGAAACAAATCACCTGGAATAAACTTGAGTAGAAAATTTATAGTAATTTTCTGTCAAAGTTCTTTTCCTACTACAAATGTGGGCAGGGCCTTATTTTAAATAGTATTTTATCACTTTAAATGCAATGAGGCATTCAATTACATATTATATAAAATAATTCATAGTTTGAAACTGATGTGTAAAGGCTAGCAAGGCTTCTTCTCCGTCTTTACCACCATAAATTCAATGACAGAACATGTCTGTCCTGTAAAGCTGTCCTGATGGTAAATAATCCTAATTTTGTAAAATCCTCAACAAAACAGATTTCACAGTGGAAAACAGCTCTAAGACAAAATGGCATTCGATATTCCTCTCACGATTTAAAGGTGCAAAGTTTTTGGCTACATGATTGCAGTGTGGGGAAAGGTGACAGATTTAATAAATAAAATGGATTGGTATGCTTTACATTGTATATTTGTGTTAAAATGCGTATAAGCCTCACTTTGTCAGACTTAAGAACAAATCCAACTTAAAAACCTGCTCCTGGAGCTGACCTCGTTTGTAAGTCGGGGACTACCTGTATAGGGAAGTTGCAAAATTGTGCTACACTCCAGCTCTTGGTGAAAGGAGAAATTAAATAATGAAAATAATTAAATATTTTGAGATTGTGAGAAAATATTTCATTTATTTGGGTACTTATTTGAGTGCACTTTCTTGGCTGCTACGCCTGGATTCTAATCAAAACTTTTGAAAAAGAAAATGATGAATCCATTACATATAAATACTTAAATTGCTACAAAGCACAATACTGAACACAGAAAACCAACAAAACATCTAGTACAAGGAGGAAAATATGGTGTCGGCTCAGCTCTAAACTGCAAAGGAAGAACCGCACAGTCGAACGATTACTGTAATGACTTTACATTATTCTGTACACTCTTGCTCAAAACCACAAGCCAGCAAAAGACCAGGAGCACTACATCTTCAGGAAGCAAATGTAGTTCTCCTGTACTTTTACCACGCCTCTGTTTCCTACGGCTCATCCACAGAGCGAACATTTCTGGGTGTTCCCTCAGATATGATGATGGAGTGAGTCATTTGAGGACGGGGAGAAAAATGGGAATTTCAGTTGCTCAATAGATGAATGTGAAGACATTGACAAAGTAGCAAAGCACTTTCAGACAGTCTAAGCTCCACTAATGAGTTTATATGTCTTTCCCCTCGCCTCTGAGTTTTGCCAAATTTAACTGAGTAATTGTCAGTAATGTGTTCTTATACAGCCCTGCTTACATCATCGTTCTTTCGTTCTTTCTTTCGTTCTATCTTTCCTCTCTAGATATCTTCAAAGCTGTCAGTAAGTAAACAGATCTTGGCAGTTAAGTTTAAAAGCTGATACTGATGACATCTTTTTCAAGTACAATTATAAGCTCTGTTTCTAATGACTGACTCCCCTTCCAACAGACAGCGTAGGACCAGGAATTCGGGGAAAGCAGATTAATGATGCAACTTAGACGCTTGACTAATACATTTGTTTGAGTGGCCCCCTTTATTTGATGCATTAAGAGTGACAATTCAAACATAAGGGTCAGCCGAAACCCGTATATACAGTACCTTCCATAATTATTGACACCCCCGGTTAAAATGTGTTCTTTAGCTTCTAAAAAATTCAGTTTGTTCTAAATAACATAGGACCACAATGGAAAAAAAGAGGAAATTCCAACCTTTAATTCAATTGCAGTTATTCAGATCAAATGTCACATTAAGAAATAATTCTTTTACATCAAATAATGGGTGCCACAATTATTAGCACCCCTGATGTTTAATACTTGTACAACCCCCTTTTGCCAACAAAACTGCACCTAATCTTCTCCTATAATGTTTCACAAGATTAGAGAACACAGAAAGAGGGATCTTCGACCATTCCTCTTTGCACAATGTCTTTAAATCATCCAGTGACCTGACTCCTCTCCTCTGCACTCTCCTCTTCAGCTCACTCCACAGGTTTTCAATGGGGTTGACGTCTGGGAACTTAGATGGCCATGGGAGGAGCTTGATTCGGTGTGTGGTGAACCAATTCTGTGTAGATTTAGCCACATGTTTTGGGTTATTATCTTGCTGAAAGACCCAGTAACAACCCATCTTCAGCTTTCGGGCAGAGGCCACCAGATTTTGCTTTAAAATGTCCTGGTATTTCAAAGCATTCATGATGCCATGCACCCTAACAAGGTTGCCAGGGCCTCTGGAAGAAAAACAGCCCCACAGCATCACCGATCCTCCCCCATACTTCACAGTGGGCATGAGGTGCTTTTCTGCATACTCATCTTTTGTCTTCCACCATACCCACTTAGAGTGTTTGTTGCCAAAAAGCTCTATCTTGGTCTCATCTGACCAAAGAATACGGTTCCAGTTGAAGCCCCAGTACCGCTTAGCAAACTCCAAACGTTTGCGCTTTTTTCCTTGCATGCCTCCCAAAGAGCTTGTTGGCATGTAGATAAAGTCTCCAAAACAACCATCAGACGCTGTGACCCCAAGATGCTATCATTTGTTGCAGTTCTTTAACAGTGAGCTTTGGAGAATTTTTTATTTCTCTTACCATCCTCCTCACTGCGCGTGGAGGCAAAATAAACTTGCGTCCTCATCCAGGCTTGTTTACTACTGTTCCAGTTTTTTTTTTACTTCTTAATGATTCCTCTCACAGTAGATATGGGCAGGTGCAGGCGGGTGGCTACTTTCTTGTACCCATTGCCTGACTTGTCAAGGTCGACACACATCTGCCTTACTTGAATGGTGTGTTTCTTTGTCTTTCCCATGTTGAAGTGTGGATAAGAGAAATGGCCTCTGTGTCACGTCATATTTATACCCCAGGGAAGCAGGAAGTGATAAATTACTAATTAAATTTTCCTAGATACTCTGATCAACTTTGTAAACTACTGTAGACATGACAGAAATACTTCAATTACATTTATTTTCTAGGAATTATTAGGGGTGCCAAGAATTGTGGAAGAGGTTATTTTATGAAAAATAATTATTTGTTAGTCAGGGATTTTTTATTTCCCCTTAAAATTCACTTCATATTCACGTTATAATTTTCTAAAATTTTCAGTGTGACAATATGCTTCTGCAATAAAAACTGAATTTATTTTAAGGCTTTTAACACATCTTAACCAGGGGTGCCAATAATTATGGAGGGCACTGTAAATGATAAATGTCACGGACATGATGGCAACATATATGAAGACATACATGTAAAATCGCATGCACTAATGCCATACAACATGTCTAATATTATATGTTCATTCATTCATCTTTAGTTAATTTCTACTTAACTATGCGCTGTTGTAAATCTAGGGCGTATCCAAGGAGCGATGGATGCAGGGCAAAGAAGAAGGATACATATTAAGATGAAATGCATGTGCAATAAGCAGTGTGCGTCTCCCAGTGTTAAACTGTTCAGCCAGCCTGAGCTATGTATGTATAATAACTATGTCATCACAAACCTTTTTTAAGAGAGACAAGTACAAGTCTGTTGTTATTTATCTCATTCGATAATTTTGGTAATACCAGCTTATTTCAAAAGTTATAATACAACTATGCTTAGTTGGCAAGGAAAAAACCTACAGACAGCAAAGAGTGCCAGTTTTACACACCCGCACTATGATAATCTGATATCGGCAGTGATGATATCAGATGACACGGCATTATCCATTAGCCCTATGGGTCAGGTGAATGAAAAAAAAAAAAATGAAAAAAAAAAAGGATGTAAAGGTAAAACTGTACTGCTGTGTTTCGCGTAGTGCTAGAATGTACAATATTGATGTTACCCTGATATGTGCTGTAATTCATGCAAGCACGTTTTCTTTGATATCAGTACTGTAGGGTGAATACAGTAATAATTCACCATCCCAAGCTGCGTTTTCCTTTACGCTTGCTTTGTGTTTAAAAAAGATTTATATATAAAGTTGATATAAAAATTTATAAATTATTATATTTTATGTGGAAATTTAGCTGAATTTACCATGGTTAGTAAATCATATTGTTCTTAATAGTTTAACTGAAATTATATATTGCCACGAAAAAAACTGAAAAAAATTGTAGTGGAAATATCTGAGGTTTGTGGGGGTTTCCGCGAACAATTATTAGTTATTAGGAAAGAATCTGATTGTAACTAATTGCTTATTCCTTTAACCCATTAGAACGACTACTTGATCTTGAAATTAGCTTAATCAAGTAGAGCTAAAGATAGTTCAGTGTGTTTATAAAGGCAGCTTAATTAGCTAGAGCTACAGGTAGGTCAGTATTTTTATACATCCAGCCCTAAGCACATGTGGCAAAAAAGTCTGATGGCAGTTTTAATTGTTTTAATGTTGGTTATGTTTTTCTTTATTAAACACCATTTTGTTTAATATTAGACTTCACTTGTGTGAAGCATCTGCCATACAAATCTGTCAGAACAAACTGTTACCACACAAATACTCGTCTATTTGAAATAAATAAATAAATAAATAAATAAATAAATAACACACATTTTGATATAAACTTTAAATGTAATTTCAATTACAGCCATAACTACTGTCAAAAAACTGCTGTTATAGACAACTAATCAACACCATCGGATCGGTCTGACTCATCGATTTGACTGCAGCGTAAAAAAAAAAATAAAATTCTAGAAATTTCCCACGAGGGTTTCAAACATTTGATATACAACAGCCTGTAAAAAAAAAAAACCTTAAAAGTCATAAAAGCTTAAGACTTACTTTCTTAGGTGTTCATGTTCTTTAAGAAAAAGTTCTGTCCGCCTGTTGTTCACCCCTGAGCCACTCTTGTACGTCCTGAAAAAATAAACATTAGCACATTGTTCATATTAATCAATGGATATAAAACACCCCACTGGAAATCCTACAAATGCTCAAAACCCTCATTATGCATGAAAATTGAATCGTGGAATCGCTCGACCCATTAATGTACTGGTTCATTAAATATAATCCGTGCTTTGCATTAATCATGCAAGAAAAACAGTTTTATTTTATTTTATATTTTGTATGTGCTTGATGGTAATCTGTTTACAAAACAATGAAGTAAACATGATGAATCATGCTGTTCCAGGAAAATAATCCACAACATTTGTGGTGTGATGCGGTCACCACTATGTGGATTGTGGAAACTGTGCCCTGTAGGGTTTATACCACTTATATTCCTCATTATTAAATGAACAAAACATTTGGCTCTTTAACTGTTTAGAGTTACAAATGATTTTAGTGTACAGTATCCATGAGACAAGTTTTCTGTCATCACTTACATTTTATCTACGCAGGTCGTCCCCGACTTACGAACGAGTTCCACTCCAGGAGCGGGTTTGTAAGTCCGATTTGTTCTTAAGCCCGACAGAAAGTCTTAAACGCCTTTGACACGAATATACAATGTAAACTTGACTAAACCCCTGTCAACTTTCCCCACACTGCCATCATGTAGCCAAAAGCCATAACTGCATCTAAGGAAATGAATTTCACACAAATGTAACCGTGTTGTCTCTGCGCCTTTAAATCGCGAGGAGAATACCAAACAACATTTTGTCTCAGAGCTGTTTTCCACTGTATTGGACTTTGAACTCTGTTTTGTTGAGGATTTTTCGAAATTATTCATCATCAGGCCAGCTTTACAGGACAGACATTTTCTATCATGCTCCCGAACTGATTCATTGAAACCGATGAAGCAGACTCATTTCTCCTGCACCCTCACACGCACAGACATACAATATACCAGACTTTAGACATTTTATATGTTCACTTACACACTGAAAATATTGTATATAATTGTAAATATTGGTATTTAATGCACTGCAGTGTCTTTTTTTTTTTTTTTTTTTGTACAATACACGTGAGCTACTTCAGTGATTGAACGGGAATTAGAACCGCGGTCTGTTCGTGTCTACAGAAATTTGTAACTCACATGTTTGTAAGTCGGGGACTACCTGTGCCTATAGGTCAGTTTTAATAGTTTTAATGTTGGTTATGATTTTTTTTATAAAACACCATTTTGTTTAATATTAGACTTCGCTTATGTGAAGCATCTGCCATATGAATCTGTTGGAACAAACCGTTACCACACAAATAATCGTGTACTAAACAAAAAACACACATTTTAATATAACCTTTACAGTCCAATTTCAGCCATAACTACTGTAAGCTGCTGTTATAGACAACTAATCAACACCGGCAGATCGGTCCGACTCATCGATTTAACTGCAGTGTAAAAAAATGACATTATAGTATGGCATTCAAAAAAAATTTATTAATAATAAATAATAAAACACACACACACACACACACACACTTCTTGACTTCTTTCTAGAAATTTCCCACGAGGGTTTCAATAGCCTACAGCTACAACTTTTGTGATATTTTGAATAGTACACTGCCGACATCCATCATTAATCTATAAATGGTAGGCCTGCTTCAAATCAAAAATTAAACTTACAGAGGGCATTGCATTTCAAGTCTATTAATCTGAGTTGCCCCCTCGAGCTTGGCCTAGTGAATCCGAGCTAATTTAACACTGAGGCTTTCTTCTTCCTGCTGTCTACACGGGAGAATCTAGTCGGTGCTGCCACACAAAGCATTTAGTGTGAATAATGAATGAGTGCAGTGCTGGGAAGACCAACCCTTTCCAAGGAGTTAATCAGGGCAGTGGCAAAGCAAAAGATACGTCTTGCCATGGTCTACAACCACTGGAGGCTACGATCCTCACATTACTGCCCACACAAATTAAAATCAACCGGAGTAATGGACAAGACGTGTGATGTAAAGCTATCGGAATGTCAAAACTAACACAACAAAACATCCTCTACCCCTTTTGTACGCAGTAGGGTGGGTTTACTGCAGCTACACAGATATGGAAATGCGGATATCACTCTGGTCAGGGGGAAAATGCATTCACGGTACTGACAGATGATTTAATCATTCTAACAACGTTGTAAAAGGCCTGGGCGGTATAACACGCAAGCATGCACACACACACACACACACACACACACACACACACACACACACACACACACCCCGCCACACACAGACAGAGAGTGACCATAATTTCTGCATGCTGGCATTTCCACTGTACTCTCTGGTGCAATGCAGATCGGGCAAAAAAAAGGGGGGGGGGGGGTGGTAGGGGGGGTGGGCACACAATGAACACAGCGACAGGGATAAGCTCAGTACAGTAATCACTGGTGCCCTCGTGCTGAAAGAGGGACTCCGCAGCCACACACAGAGGAAAAAAAATTACCGGGGAAGAGGAAGTTATGACCAGACAGATGTGTTTTCCAGAAGAAGACGCGCTGACACCTGGTGGTCGATTAAAATAGTGCATACAGGATGTCACTCTGAGATATCCTCTAAACCAGTGGTCCCGGATGTTAAAAACGGACCGCACGGCAATATATATTTTAATTTAATTGAGTCTGGAGGTTTTTATTTTGAAAGATGATCAGATCGTCTTCCATTTGCTTCCGTCTCCACATTGAAAAATGTGATTTGCACGCTCCGTATAATAAACGTGGCATTAAAAGTGTTTGAAACAACTTCAACCTCTGCCAAAAAATCTAAGGAGATGGAGGTGGAACATCTTTAACAAAACATCTCCACAAAAACGTTGAAAACCCTGCTTCCATTTCCAACAACCTACATCTGTGAGATGGAGTTGTCTGCAGTGACGGCATCGAAAACGCAATTATGAAACTTTTTTTATGGAGTGAAATTATGCCATTGTCCATCCCATCACCTCTAGATGGGAACGTCTCATTAGAACATGGTACAATCTGTGGTATGGTATGTTGTGTTTATATAATCACAAATTATAACATATTCTGAGTAATTTCTATTGTATAAAATTTAGATCATAGTCTTGTACATAGTTATTCTTTTATTTTTATTGGTATTAGGGATTTTTTTTCTTAATAATCTGCACAGTCTGGAGTTTGGTGCAACTGCATATCACCTCTGTTGTACCAGTACAATCATGTATGTGACAAATAAAATTATTCTATCTTGGTGTGATTGGCCCGTGGTGCCAAAAAAAAAAAAAAAAAAAACCCCAGTTAAACACCGAAAACTTCATTAAAGAAGAAGGGGGGGGGGGGGGGTTAGCAACCGCATAGATTAGCAAATAAACAAACAAACAAATAAATAAATGATCTAGAATACCTGACCTAAGGCTCAGGATTTCATTCGGATCAACAGACCTAAAACACACCTTCTCGACAGATTTAAAATTTCAAAACTCTTGAAGGTCTGAGATGCAGTGACCCACAATATCAAAAGTTTAAAAGCGGATGAAAGACAACAGCAGAAGACTCAAAATTCTATCAGACAAAAACAGGATTATGAGACTACACTGGACACAGGCTGATCAGATCAAATAGGGACAGGTAAAAAATAAATAAATAAAAAATAAATAAATAAAGATTGAAAGAATGCCATCCGGTTTGATGAATATTGATTTAGCTGAAAAAGACTCAATTGATGCAGCATTAGAATAATTTATTAGATTTATTTGTCAAACATTTCTTGTTGTTGATTCTTATTCTATGTAACCACATTTTCCAAGTTAAACCTTACTACACATTGTTCGTCCTTTCTTGTATTATTTTTTTTTATTATTATACCCAATAGGTTGTATTTACTCTATTCAGGGTTCAATATAATGTCCATCTAGGGTAGTAGAAAAAAAAAATATGCGTTCAAAAATACGCTTAACTCACAGTTTCATACACAACAGTTTTGAATCCATGTTTCCGATAACATTAAGTGCATAAAAAAAGCATGACTTTTTTATTTGTTAATTAGGAATTTGACTTGTGAACATGTACACTTTCTAATTTCAAATTTCTGACAAACTGCCCATAACTACCTGAGGGCCGAGATCGTGAATCCATGATGAGATGAGACCTGAATTGTTTCGACAGTCCAGGCGGGTGGTGTTGTAAAGGTGTGAGGAATGTGTTCAGCACATACTGGTCCTTTTTATAACAACTGAGCTTCATTTGCACAAATTATCACATATTATTTGTGTATCGTTGCTGATTTGCACGTTTATTGTATTGTCCACATGCAGCAGAATAAAGAGTGTGTTATATCACAAAGCAAACGCTATCTCAAAATGGGTCCTAGAACATGATAATGAGTTCATTGTAACTGAGTGACCTCTCTTGGCACCGAGTAGAACACATTTAGACAGGATGGAGAGGAATATTCACAGCATGGATGTGCAGCTGACAAATCTGACGATTATATGATTCGGTCATGACAACATACTGTACACCAGTATCTCTGAAGGGGGTGATATCCAGTATTAGTATTCATTAGTTTTTTTTTTTTTCTTTTTCTAATGAAATCTAAATGCTTCGTGAAGGTGAAGATGTTTAAGAAGCTTTCAGACTTGAAGTATATTGAAAACAAACCTGATGAACAGTATTCTGACCAGGAAAATATATTGCATTGTTAATATAGAAAAAATATTTTTAGACGGTAACCAATGCATGATGCAACACTCCGACTGTGGATACATATAGTCACTTGTTAACCATAACTGGGGAATAAAAATTTTTTTAAAAAAAAAGCAAGACCACTCACTCGATGTCTTTCCTGACGGATCCGAGAAGATCCTCCCGTTCTCGCACGGCTAAGAAGTTGGATTTGGTTTTGTGAAATTCATGTGTGTAGTCCTGCAACCAAATATAAGGTTAACATTGTTACCCACAGAGAGTTATAATCTGTCTGAGTTTGAGTGATCACTAGAAGAATCCTAATTCAGTGTTTTCTCAAGCAACGCAATTCCTTTAAAATGTAATGAATTTATTTTGTTTCCAAATTAATATAAATGAACGACATAATGAATATTAGCATTAATGATCAAGTATACATTCCTATCATATTCTGTAATCCACTGAGAATTTCAATTGGATCACTGTCTCCAAAAAAACTCAGCTGATGTAGCATTAGAACAAAATATTTTTTCTTTTTTTTCTTTCTTTCTTTTTTTTTTTTTTTTAGATTTTTTTGTCTATACATAGTAAGAATTTCTTGTGGTTGATTCTTATTCTATGTATCCAAATTTTCCAAGTTAAATCTGACTTTGTTTTTCTTTACATTGTTTGTGCTTTCTTTCTTTGGTGTTCGTTTTTATCATTATTATTATTATTATCAAACCAAATAGGTTGTATTCACTCTATTCAGGGTTCAAAATAATATTAATATAATAATAATATTTCTCGGCAAAGGCTTGGGTGTCACTCCACTTTGCACAAAATTCTTTTATCTTATGCAACCACGGACTAAGCAAAACTGACGCTGGGAGATGCACTCATGCCTTTGTATAGTTGATAGCGGAAGCTTGAAGACAAATATTAGGCGAATTTTGGTCGTGAACCGATTTGTTCGTACTCGGGGGCTTTCGTGAACCGAGGTACATTACATTAACGAGGTACATTAACGGAATTATGAATTAGAGATTCTACTGAAAAATAAATAAATGTCTGATGGAAACTGTTAATTACTTTTCAGCAAACATGCTTTCTTGGTTTTCCGAATAATTAATAAATAAACTGAGAAATAATATGGAAACCTGCAAAATATGCCACAACTTTACTTTTAAATACAGTACAAGTCAAAAGTTTGAAGTTACTGTTTACATTCTTGAGCAATACTGGATTTTTTAGAATCTACAAAATAACATAAAGCATTACGTAATTAATTAACAACAATTGGTTGTTATTTTAAGACATGAAGGTCAGCTGTTCTGGTATAGTCCTTGTAAGAACAGTATTATCAAATGCATTTACAAAACCCATCAAGAACTATGATGAAACTGTCTCTCATGAAGACGTTCCCAGGAAATCAACACCAAAAGTTACCTCTGCTGCAGAGGAGAAGTTCATTAGTTTTACCAGACGTTTTTTTTTAGACGTTCACTAGAGAACATCTCAGAAATCATCAATTAATAAACAGCATCTCATATGATGGCCATTATGAAGGCTTTACAGAGTATAAGCAACAGAGGCATCTCACAATCTGTTCAAAGGAGGTCCACCTTCAGAAGGTGTCCAAACTTTTGACTGGTAATATATTTAGTTATAGTTTTTAAGAGAGATTTAAGATTATTTTAAAGGTATACATGGTTGTATGTTCTTAAGTTAAGTGAATACCCCCCCCCAAAAAAACACACACACTAAAAAAAACCCTAAAACATTTAAACCTTTTTTCCTTTCCTTTGTCTATGTAAACATTATGAAAATCCGAAGGTGTGTGAACTGGTATAGGCAATGTCTCACCTGCAGGATGTCTCTGTGCCTCTGCAGTGTGTGCATTAGTGCAGCATTGAGAGAGGTCACGCCCGGTGTGCTAGTGTACTCTGCCATCTTATCATTTATTCCTGTAAGCTAGAAGGAACAACAGAGCAAATCAACCAACATTTCAACTTAATATCTGGTTCGAACAAAACCAGGAACAGAGCGACTGCTCAAACTGACCTGAAGTAGATTGTGTTTAAAATTAAATATCTGTCTTAAATTACATACTTACAACAATACACAGGTATAAACCTTAAAACTACAGAGAACTAAACAAAGTTTCTTAAGAAATAATATATTCTGTACAGAAGTCCCTTTATCCATTATGCAAGGAAATGCTTGTTTAACTGCAGCGCATGAAACTGTTTTAATGATGGTACACTTCTTCAAAATGTTTGTAGTTACACTGACAGTATGCCCAATTAGTGAAGGCATTTTGTGCTTTCAAAAAAAAAAAAAAAAGTTTCAAAGTAACTTACTCTCTGTGTACTACCCTCTGACAACTTGCACACAAAGTCCAAAATAATTCTCATCAACTTAAGAGAGTAAAAACCAGCTTTGCAGGGATGTTTTACACATATAATCTGACAATCAAAAAAAAGGTCACATTACATAATTTCATCTTAAACAAGAGTTTTAATGTTTTCCTTGTAAGCTATTTTCAAATGTATTCCTGGCTTGTTTCCACAAAAGTTTTTAGCAGTTATGTGCCATATTATAAAACGCAATTTTTGACAGCATACTGCACGTGCATCATGAGTGTGGGCGCGTGTTAAATCGACTGCTGGACAGAATTTGCAGGTCTTTTGTAGTACTTGGATATCTGCCTGCACTATAAGTGAAAACAAAATGGTGAGTAAAAGTGATGTTATGAACTGGTTGTGTGCCGGTTTTAATAATCTACATAAAAGCTAAACTAAATATTTTTACTGGGATAACTTGGCCATTTTACTATAGCCATCAAGTTTCTATCGATTATACTACTTATACTACAAAAAAAAAAAATCAGTAAATTCTGGTTTATGTAAACTATTTCTGTGTAATAATAATACAGTCATAAGCATTATATGTCACATGGCTGTGTGTGAAAAAGATATTATGAGAATTTTTTTTTTTTGTACACTTTTGTACATTTCTTTCAAAAAATGTGTTTTTATGAACGGGTCTCTGATATAAAAGGAAAAACGAATAAAAAACCTTTTGTTTGTGAAGTAGGGATGCATGATTCTTGCTAAAAACTTGAATCAATTTTTTTTTTTCATTTGGAATTGAGATCACGATTATCCCACACGATTCTCAATTTTTCAACAAAAACATTTATAGCATTCTGGAAAAAAAAGTGCTGACTACATTAGAAAAAAGTAGTTTTTCCTTATTTTAGAGGCCTTAAAATAAATAATTTAAAAGATGTTGAACGAAAATAGAATAACGTAAATGGATTAACAATAAAATTAATAAAAAGCATCTGTACCACATCAACGAATCATCAAATAAAAGATAAATGATTACCTCACAGTATTATAGAAAAATGAAAGACACACACACACAACAGCCACTGTCACTGTCAACGGGGGAGTGAATGACAGTGATCTGGTCATTCACTCCCCCGTTCACTTGTTCGCTTTTCTCTCAGCATCTTTCTCCATCAACGCTGCTTGTTCCTTTCAGTGGTAACTTTAAAATCTGTTACAGTTTTTTTCCCTCCTTTTCATTTCTACACCGCTGTAACGACTACACATTTGCTAGCACCGGTTTCTTTGCTAAATTCAAAACAGTCCAAAAAGAGGTTCCCAGGTTCTTTCTTTTTTCCCCCCGACATCTTGACCGCACTTCCTCCCTTGATGAGGTCGACAGTATAGGTCTTTTGCACTACATCACCATCTAAAGGTGGAAGACTATAGCTTACGCAAACATTTGCAGTTTTGTCATCAAGCAGACAGAACTTAATTTTACAGAACAATAATATCAATTATTTATTTTTATTTTATTTTACAGTAATTATTATCCATTTTGGCTCGTTTTAGTTTTTCATTCTCTGTGAGTGAATAATTTTATTGCAGTTTAGGAAAATGTTTTTAAACCAATAGTTTCTGTTTTAGTTTTTTTATTTTAGAATACGATAAGAAATAACCCTGGTGTGAGGGTGCCTAAGTCCGCCTTGAAAACCAATTTCAGAAATAAATGCTTGGCCGGTAAAAGTTTAACTTCAATTTTGGACAAACTAAACCAGCCCATCTACTGCGTCAACAACACGGTATACTACTAACCTTTGCAAGAAGCTGCTCAATCTCAACCGACATCGTCTCAAACATTCTGTCTTGGGTGGAGTTGTTAAGGAGTGGTGTTGTGTCAGAACTACAAAAAAAGACAAAGCAGAAATATGTATAATACAAAAAAACCTTAAATTAAAATAGTATGTTTACATCCTCGTGTAAAGTTACCTGTCTCCTCTGCGGCCATCGCGAGAGCTGCTGTAGCTGGTGCACAGTTTGCTGAAGGACACCAGCTTCAGGTCGAGCTCATTCTCCAACTGTCTGGCTTGTTTCCGCAAATCTGCACATACAGCAATAAAAAAAAAAAAAAACACACACACACAAAAACAATGCATTAGTGCTGGCATGTCTCTCCATCTCTTTGAATTGAGGTAAAACCTGAGATTAGAAGCATGAAAGTGCATCTGAAAAATCTGCAGGAATTATGTGATGCAATCATCAGAACATGGACTAAAACTTCAAAGCAAAGGCCAGGACAGAATTGAGGCGCTATCACGACAAAAAAAAAAAACACTTTAATCTATTCCAATTCAATAATTTCTGATGTAAACTCCATGTCGTTGCATACATATCACATCATCCAGATGTCAAACCAAACTGGACCAGTTTAAACCACATACACACTTGACGCTGATGCAGGTCATGTAGAAATCAAAGCTGCCAGACGTAACCGACTGATTATTCAAATGTGTGTCAAAACAAAAACAATCCAAATGATCACTAGCCACTGCAATCGTGGCCAAATTGTACCTTAATTTAATATCAACACAATCTTCTGTGATTGCAAACATATTTATTTAAGAACAGACTTTTTGTACTCAAAAGACAAGATAACCCTAATTAAAACATGCTAAAACTAACGGAGTGTTAATTTGTGCAATACAACTGGGCCATCCTGCATCAAAAGTGAACAAATTGAGCTACAAGTGCATTTTCTTAAAAATAATAATAACAGCAGGTAAGAAATCCAGTACGATGCAAGTAGGGCTGCAACTAACAATTATTTTGATAATCGATTATTTTTTCCGATTAATCGGATAAAAACTAAACGCTTCTTTAATTGGATGTTTTGCTTATAACTATATAAAACCATAAATCAGGGTATGAGTCATGTATAAAACTAAACTTTAAAAAAATCAAAAGCCACATATAGAGTTTAATGACTTTTAATTTTGACATTTTAAAACTTAAATTAAAGACAAAGTTTGTTTTTGAACAGTAAAACTTTGTACTTTCATTATAAATAAATAAATAAATAAATAAATAAATAGATAAATAAAGCAAAACAATTGTTGTACTTTCATTATAAAGGATGGCATCTGTTATAGTAGCCTCTCATGTGTTGTGGAGTGCATGGGGGATTTATTTTTTGAATTAACTCACTTATGCTGACTTGTGACTTATGACTGTCTCTTTCTAATAAATAAATAAATAAATAAATAAAAAGCATTGGAGTATGCAAAATACAGCATTTTAAAAATAATTGGCAGTTTTCTAACACTGGACAAAGTTGAGCGAGCGCGCACAGAAAATAAATGTTGCTTGCGCGTGAAGGCAGAGTCGAACGTACACAGAATTGAGAAGTCGCGCGTGTGCGGAGAACATGTTGAGCGAGCAGGGGAGACATTGCACGCGCAGAATCGAGCTGTTGAGCGCACAGTGGAGACACTGCACGCTCATAGAGTGCTTTGTCTGCTCTCAAGATGTCAAACCGCGCGCTCAGAATTGTGGCAGGAATATAACGCCATAGGCGCACGCTTTTTCCTGAAGACGCTTCTGTAACCTCCATTGCGCAAGTGGCTGTGTATCTGTGTGCATCTTTGTGTATTTGTGCATCTTGTGGTCGCGCTCCTCAGTAACGTGAGCAGTCCAACTAATCGATAACGGCATTCGTGACAACAAATTTTATTATCGATTTTATTGATTAGTTGTTGCAGCCCTAGATGTAAGTGAAGAAGTGATATAACTGGATCGTGTGGGTTTACCACGAATTACTGTCTTGTATTTTATACCCTGTGAATATATATACACTATTTTACTATCTAATAAAATTGACGTCAAATGCCAAAGCATGAGCATGATCAATCTGCATGCTTTATGTCTGAAACCCTGGCCTCCCAGGAACTCCTTTAATAGCCCAAACATTTGAAAATAGCTTAGAGCAAGCAAAAGCAGGACTGTACAGGACCGAGATGTGTGCAATAACTTCCAGATGCGCCTCTTCTGCAAGTTGGCGACAAGTTATCCGGTTCTTTTTAAGAATCAGGCATTCTTCTCGCTTAATGTTCATGCAAACAACTTCAGTGGGCTCTGAGCCACTGATCATCATTCACAGGCGTACTGCCTTCTTTAAAACTCTGCTAAGAGTCTCATCACTCTAATGGACAAATTATTGGCCAGTATTAAGGGAACTAAGGAGATTAATAAGATGAAATGACTGGAATTGCATTAAGAACTGTACAACACCTTATTAAAACCTGAAAAAACTGTTCTGAACTTCATAGAGGAAATGTAATCAAAAGAAAAAAAACATGAATGTTTTATCAGAAATAAACGATTGAGCAGAACTGGCTGGTTTTCAGTTTGATTAGCCATGACCGATCAGCCCCAGATATAAACATTTCTGTACCCAGGGCAGGAGCTTCCGAATGGCGCAACCGAAACGCATTTTTTCATGCCATTACATTATCAAACATTGTGCACGTTAAAAGCCTCTGATGTGCATTTTTCTCCAAACTCTGTGAGCGATATTATTCTTATTTACACTCGCTTACACAAGTCTCAAAACACCGTGAGCGCTAATTGTGTGTATTAGAAGATTTGAATGTCTGCATAGGAAGCCACTCAACCCACGTGCTTACTGTCCTGTTGAGTTTTGAGTCTTTGGAGGCATTTGAGGTGCAGTTCTTTTATAATCCTACAGCTGGTGCACTCTGAACTATTTACTCATTTTCATCTCATGTGGTAGAAGTGAATTATCTGCTTAGTTTGTTTAAAAATAATTATGGCGGATGACAGAGATACAAGATAATCAAAATGATGATTTAAATGAAGTTAGTTCGTATTGTTTAAGTGCTGCGCTTGGTGTTTAAGTGAGATCAGTATTGTATAAGGAATGGACTACAGTAAATCATTCAAACATTTTTTAAAGGTTTAA
Organism: Clarias macrocephalus; assembly: GCA_011419295.1. Taxonomy (NCBI): domain Eukaryota; kingdom Metazoa; phylum Chordata; class Actinopteri; order Siluriformes; family Clariidae; genus Clarias; species Clarias macrocephalus. Next base: position 107,779 of record JAAGKR010001124.1, read on the forward strand.
ATTTTTAACTAAATCGTGGGGGGGGGGGGAGACATTTTATATAAAATCGGATATCATCGTGATATTTATAAAATCGTGACAGTTATAAAATCGTGATTTTAATCGTATCGGCACCTGGCTAATGTGATAATATTTTATCTGAAGGTGACTGTTAAAGTTTCCCGTCCCTAGTACTTATTTTATAAAAAATAATCTGTCTCCTCTCTCTGCTCTGCATCTAAACAAATGCCTTAAACCTGAGATAAGGCTGTTTTTTTTAAAGATATTTACCCAAAGGGATGATGTAAAATTGACTCGATCATTAGGTTAACGTGGAATTATAGTTGTAAAGTTATTTACATGGTGCATTAAACCTTCAAACAGTTTGCTGTTCAATCTTAAGCAGGTACCATCATATTCACTAAAAGCAGTGCTTCTGTACAGTGTCTACTGATATTCAGTGTCATATTATTAGCTGTTCAATTTCACAAGCTAGAGATAAAGAGGTCAGCTGTCATCACCTCACAATAAACCATCTGAGCAGTTTTGCTTCTGTAAACTCAATCAGCTGTTTCCAGACTTGTTCTAGATCACTCTGCTAACGAGCTAGCTTGCTAGTCAACCCACTAGCCACTTAGCACCTTCCGATAGTGACCCAGGCAAGACCCGGGGCACAAAGAAATGACCTAGAAGACTAATGTGACATCTCAGGAAAGTACACATATTAATCCAACTAATGTCACTAAGCAGAAAGCCTCATCTCTAACGCTGACGTCACACAGCTTGCTAGGCTAGCTACAGGCTCGAGCTAGTTAGCCACTTCATGCTAACGCTATAAGGAGCTGAATGCTGTGGTTGTGCGTTCCGGAAGCTCGCTTTTTCTAAGCCTCCCCAAGCAGCGACGCAAAGAATAAGACGTCTTTAAAACGTATTCAAAAATATCCCGACGCAGTGTTTAATTACGCCGCTTTGCCACCTCACCTTCCCAGTAGTTGCTGTTTGCCGCCGCCATCTTTGTTATCTGACGTCACAAGCGTCGCGCTGGCAGAGGCGTGGAAAAGGCGTGGTCCTGAACCACACTACTGCACTACGCAGTGCGCGAGAAGAGTTCTCACCGTAGCCACCGAACAGTCTAATTCCAGCATACTATTAAGTGCACTAGTATGGATAGCTTTAGTGGTCGTTCAAAATTGCAAAAACATGTTATAGCGCCACTTTCTGGTGCAGAGAATACCAAACTTCGAAAAATGTTTAGACTGATTTGAAAACTGATGTTTAACTCCATCCATCCATCTGTAGAACAACTAGGGACCATTTTATTTATTCCCATTTGTACCACCCTGGTAGGATCTCCGGTCAACATTCACACACACATGCACACACCTACAGGCAAAGTGGGAATACCAATTAAACTAATCTGCAAGTCTTTGGTCTGTGGGAGGAAACCAAAGAACCAGAAGGAAACCTACCAAGCATGGGTGCAAGATGACAGTGCTAACCACTACGCCACCATGCTGGAGATATGCAACTATTATAATTATAATTAAAAAATATTTATCTATTCATTCATTCATCTTATATACCGCTTTATCCAGTATACAGGGTCGTAGGGGTCCTAGATCCTATCCCTGGAGACTTAGGGCACAAGGCAGGCTACACCCTGAACAGGGTTCCAATCCATCGCAGGGCACACACACACTCATTCGCACACTATGGGCAATTTGGGAACGCCAAATAGCCTAAACTGCATGTCTTTGGACAATACTCCTCCAAACTAGACAAGTGAAAAAAGACTTCTTGATATATCTTGTCTATATCGCTTTATTTTGTATAGATGGTCGCACAGGGCCTGGAGCCTATCTCTGGAGACTTCAGGAGGTCAGGAGATGGGCTGCCAATCCATCGCAGGGCACACACACACACACACTCATATGCTCATATACTATGGACAATTTGTACTACATCTACAGTATATGTCTTTGGACTGTGAGAACAAACCCGAGATGGGAACCAAACCCGGACTCTGGAAGTACAAGGCGACAGAGCCAAGCCACCGGTGCCACCACCATCTTGATAATAATTTTTAACTGTCCATTTTGGGTGAGTGTGTGTCCATGGTAGAATGACATTTTTATCTTTGACGTCTAGGTTTGCAGACGAGTGAGGTAACGAGTGAATGCTGATCTAATCATTTTCCTTTGTCTAGTCTAGACCTGGGTTCCTTTGACCTCTCTTATCACCAAGCCACTTCCGCCTACAGGACCATCCCGATCCTATGTAAACTCTACAGATTGTTGAGAGTGAAAATCCCAGAAGAACCGTAGACAATCTTGACCAACAAAATCATTTATGATATTTTTCATATTCTGATGTTTGATATGAATATTAACAGAAGCTCTTAACCTTCTTCTGAAAAACTCTTACACTCAGCAGGTCCTTTAGAACTGATTTGAGACATTGTCATGTTCGTGCCGCATGATGAGGTGAACCGAAATGAAAAATGTTATTTATTATTATTATTATTATTATTATTATTATTAAATGAAAGTGGCCCACTGTAGATGCGTTCTTTACATTCATTCGTAAAGAACAGATTACATCATAAGTAACTGGTAGAAGATGAAGAGGGTTGGACAGTTAAATTATAACAATTATAACCTTGTGTACCTAAAAGGGCCTAGAGAAGTGCACCACCTGATGTGTTCTTACAACAGTATTGTGTTGAGGCCACATCACAATTTTTCAGACATGTACCTCTAAGTCAGGCAAACATCTGAAGGACAACAGCAAGTAACAGCACTTACAGCTATAAGAAAATCAGTGTGCCGGTTTGTGTCTAAGCTGGATCAGCCTTCTTCAGAGATGTCTTGAGTAACAGGATGCCCCCTATTTTTTTTATTCCTCTCAGCCTCTGTGAGCGGTGGTGGTGTGGAAGAGGTGCTGGTGTGACGGTGGCCCCCATCTGTTTTTCAAGCTTTATCCAATAAGCACAAATGTGGAAACTTGTATGTGTAATGGCATTTAAATGTTGCTTTCCAATAAGCAATAATAAATGCTAGCAGTGTCTTTTTGTGTTTAAAAAAAAATACACTATCAACGTAAACATATCATGTTAAACGTAGCCGGGATAATGTTTAATTAGGCAGAGTAGACCCTAAACATCATCAAATCATGAATTATATTTTTATATTCTTCATCTTGCCAAGTTGGTTTTGTGCATGTTTAGTTGCATTTACATCAACAAAATAATAGAATAGAATGAATTCCAGCACGGTGACTTAATGGTCAGCACTGTCGCCTTGCACCTCCAGGGTCCGGGTTCGATTCCAGCCTCGGATACGTGTGCATGGAGTTTGCATGCGTTTGGTGGGTTTCATTCCTGCTCTTGGGATCCTTTCTGTCCATAGTGTGTAAATAAGTGTGTGTGTGTGCAGTCTGCGATGGTTTAGCACCCTGTCTACAGTGTACTGCACCTTGTGCCCAAAATCTCCTGGGATATGCACCAGACCCTCCACGACCCTGTATACAGGATAAAGCATTATAGAAGATGATTATATAACATAACACAATGCTGTGAAAAAGGATTTTATTTTATTTTTTGCATATTTGTCACACTTAAATGATTGACGTCATTTAAAAAACAGAATTTATATTACACAAAGATAACCCAAATAAATACAAAATGCAGTTTCTAAATGATGATTTCGTTTATTAAGCTGAAAAAATAATTGGCCCTAAACCTAAACCTAATAATTGGTTGTGTGACCCTTGGCAGCAACAACTACAATCAAGCTTTTGCGATAACTGGCAAGGAGTCTTTCACATCGCTGTGGATGTATTTTGGCTACACTCCTCTTTGCAGAATTCAGACACATTGGAGGGTTTTCGAGCACGAACGGCCTGGTCATGCCACATCATCTCGATCATATTTAAGTCCTGACTTTGACTAGGCCACGCCAAAAATGTATTTATTTATAAAAAAAATTTTTAGCCATTCAGAGGTGGATTTGCAGATGTGTTTCGGATTATTGTCCTGCTCGATAAACTTGAGCTCGAGGTCACAAACTGATGGCCGGACATTCTCCTTCAGGATTTTCTGGTAGAGCACAGAATTTATGGTTCCTTCAGTCATGGAAAGTCGTTGAGATCACTAAGGTGAAAATCCAAGAGATGGCACCAGGATGCACTACGGGAAGATGGCTAGCAAGCAGAGGCAACATTCTGCTGAGAAACCGTGGGTCCTGCCATTCATGAGGAGGTTGTTTTTTGAACCTTAGGTAAGGTACCCCTTACCTAAACATCGTCACTGACCAGATACCCAACTATCTAATGGAAGTGGCCTCTTTCAGTAGGATAATTGGCCCTCTTGGCCAATAAATTCTCCAGATCTCAATCCAAGCCAACATCTATGGGATGTGCTGGAAAAACCAAGTCCGACCAATGGAGGCCGCACCTCACAACTTGAAGGACCTACAACTGTGGCTTGATTACCAGATGGAGTCAAGGCCTCAGGGTTGTTTTGGCAGCAAAATCGGGACCTAGTCAACATCTGGCTGGTGGACATCCTCGACTCGCACACATTTGTACTCATACACGCCTAGAGCCAATTTAGCTAATTCACCTTACTGGTTTATTTTTGGTAGGAGGAAACCGGAGAACCAGGAAGAAAACCCATACAGACACAGGAAAAGACTACAGCACAGGAAACCTCTTGAAATCTATATTTTTCTTTTCAGTCACACATTTATTCAAGCCATAGTCCATTTTATTTCATCCGACCCAGATATAAAGACAGGTTTCACCCTGAACCATCAAATATCATATCATTGTTCATTTAAACTGCACATCATTTACACACAGGTGACATCAATTATCTACAATCGCTTTCGTATCAAAAGGGAAACAAATATACAACTCCCCGACCGGTACGTCCGAAACCTATACATATGTGTTTAAATACACCAAGTCATTTACACTCCGTTCTGATGAATCCATCAAAAAATTAGATTTTACAGTCAATGAAAACTGACACACTGGGTGTGCTTGATGGAAATTATTCAGTGTCTCAAATCAACAACAGCACTGTTTGGCATGATTTTGGTTAGGTGTCTCTCTCTCGATTATGAACGTCTTTGCTGTACACATATACAGTATATTAGAGGGATAAAAGACAGTGTTCTAAAATGTGCATGATAGATCTGTCTGTATTCATTAGCACAAAATCTGTTTCATACTGTATATATGAAACACACACACACACGCACACACAAAAAAAGCAATCTACATGCTTCTTAGCCTGACTCTTGGGCATTTCCTAATAAACACTATAGTATGCAGGTTACAAGAATAGAGGCAGTTCAAGGGAAAAAGGTCACTCTGGTTACTTCAACACTGTCGCACATGGCTAAAATTCGTTCTTTTGTGTGTCTGATCAGTCTTTATTTAAATCTGCACAAGCGTGGAATTTTTATAATCACTGGATGTGATTATACCGGCAGTAAGTGACGCACCAACGCTAATTTCAAATGCATAAATCTGTCCAGGTAACCCGGAAGGACGATGAAGACCAAAGATTATTGTTAATCAGTCAGTCATGGTGAAAAAATATTAATGATGTGTAATTTGTTAATAAGTACTTGATGAAATTGCATACAGAAGAAGAGGACTCGTGAAAATCTGAAACAAGTGTCTACGTATATTATAGCTTGTGAGACCAAGCGTATTTAAGCCACTGTCGGTAATGTGGAAATGTTTTTAAAAAAACGACAACATTTTAGAAAGAAACAAAGAAAGGATTAAAACATCAACACACTACTTGCCTGTGGCTTGATAAAACTTTCAGGAGAGATTTAATACATTACTGAGTGCACATCGCTGTACACATATCAAAACACATTCGATTTGGGATAAAAATAAAAAAAAATCAAAATCAAAATACTTCACACCACTCAGTTATATTACAATCTGAAAACTGACTCAGAAACGTGATAATAGCTAAATAATAGTGTTTTTCCACTGGACAGCGTGATATTAATAGTAATTTTAGGATCTTTTTTCATAATATTATAGGAGAACCTCTCTGTAGGTTGTGGCATAGAGCGTTCAAGAACTGAGAATGTTCGAGGTTCAAGTTCCAGGTCCATTACTGTAACTCAAAATCATTTAAAAAAAATAATTAAAAAAACTCTAAATGTTCAGGGATGGGATTCATATCATAATAAAAAAAAACAGTGAAAATATTGTATTTATTTATTTATTTTTTAAATGAAAGTTGCTTTGGTTACTTCATTGGGCTCGTACTTGGCACAAGGCGCAGCAATTTGTTAACCCGCATAAATGAAGCGAGCCAACAGTCACGATATTTTAATCTCAGTGAAAGCAGATGAGTGCAAAGTGGATTAAATGGCGCTTCTTTACACCGAAATAATAATCATTATAATCATACCACTGATGTTAAATTCTGGAATCTGACTGATCAGAAAAGTCCTTCTTAATAAAGCAGCTCTGTGCCAGCTGTACTTCTAATGTCTAATTAATAATAACTAGGGCTGTTTGATGTGATGCGTGTATAAAAAAAATGATTGAATCAATCATCACATTGCAATTTTTTTGAACAAATATTGCGACCGCGATTTTTAAACTGCCATATGTGACTATTTTGTAATCAAACCAATTATTTGACTATATAACTCGGGCACATTATCTCATAAATACATCAGTTCCAGACTATGCCTATATATTCCCTGTAATAAACTGCAGGCTTTTGCGATGACACGGGCCCATATCGCAATTTCATAATCCATAAATCCAAGCCCAATTATAAAGGTGTACTTAATTAAAGAAAGGATGTATAATCAATCACCGATGTCGTGATGGTTTCTATAAGATTAGAAGAATGTTCTGCACCATAGCACCATAATAAATGAGTTTGCTCTTTCCAGTTTTTGCTGAAAGACTTTTGTCCATAGTTTCAAAAGAGAAAAAAAGGAATGGCTGGTACAGAAATGTTTATGGATGTTCTTGTGTATAACTATAAGTATAACGTGTGTAGTGGGATGTTCCACACCATTACATGGAACTATAAACAGTTACGTTGCACAATGTGTCATTCATCAATATAGTAAGAATTTTAGAAATAGTTTTTTTTGTTTGTTTGTTTGTTTTTTTTTGGGCAAACTGGAGGCTGGTATTCGAGGAATAAAAGACTTCAGGAAGCGAGTCCTGCCAGATTTTATTCCTTTAACATAGTGCACTAAACACAATGCATCACAACACAAGACATCATAACCTACCGTGCGTTTATGTAAAAGAATAAATCTGACGGTATACGATTACTGCCACCTGATTCTGAGCGGGTTTTCGGATTGAAGAGATCAAATACTGCGCTACTTTGGAGGATTAAACTTCACTCACGTTTCTGCTGGATTTACAGGTTCCTCTGGAAGGAAGGAGAAATACTCAGCTCCAGTAGGAAATAAAAAACCAAGACAAAATGCAGTGTTACAGATTAATAACCTTGCTGCACTGTCCAGTAGAAAAAAAATCTAATAAAAAATAAACTATAGTCACTGAATTGTAAAATGTTTTTCTATAAAGGTTTCGAGGATCAGAATTCACCTATGACTGATCTCAGTATTAGAAATCATAAGCAGCACTTCTGCTCTAAGTTGACTTATGTGCACACACTGTCGCCGACTGTGTGGGACAACAGGAATAAGAAAAATAACAAGAATTAGACTCCTGATATACGACCCGAACGGAGAGGAGAACTAAACTTGCGCACATTTTCCTGATCTTCACGCCTCAGTGATAGCCAACAGGCAGCGACGGCTCAGGCTAATCAAACAAGGCACTGTGTTTAGTAAATCCTGCTGAGTTTCTGTTCATGTGGCCGACTGAGTTAGTGAGAGTGAGACGAGCAGAATATTTCTGCACTCCGAAACAAACATAATTTAGCCCGAAATAAATAGCATGTTGGTCGAGAGCGGATTATAAGGGTTGCATACGTTAACACGTGAAATGAAACAGTCTAAATGATCTCCCCGCTAAAGGCCAGTAAAGTGCATCCCGGGATGGATTTCATGGCAGTCTGTGCAAACAGGCCTTTGAGTTGAGCATCCCCTGCTGGTTTGGACGGTGACCTTCGTCTTCTGGCTCTCTCAGGAGACGTCGGCCCAGTAGGGTGGCAAAGTACGGAGTGAGCATCGTTTCGAATGTCCATCAGTGTTTATTCATGTACAGGGTGTCTTCGTCGCTTTCGCTCTCGTCCTGGAACTCGTGGCTCAGCAGGGACTTCTTGGAGCCCATGGACGTGAGCCGGATCTCGTCTTCGTAGTCGTCCCGGTGCTGGCGCAGACGGTGGAAGCCGTCCTTCTGTCTGTTGGACTTGGCTGAGCATACGCAGATGATGATACAGCCGGTGATGGCCAGAGCGGTCATAGCTGCAGCTGGAGAAGGGGGAAAAAAATACGACAGTGAATACCGAGACAACAGCTGAAAAAACAAACAAACCAAAAAAAAAAAAAAAAACCAGTTCTCTTCCTGTTTTTCCTTGTTTTAATAACCCCAGGTTATTTAGAGCTGCTTGATTTAGGGTTCTCTGCTCCTCCTACCTGCAGATGCCACCACTAACTCTCGTGGTAAACCGAAGATGCGGTTGTCCATATCGAACTCGATGGTGATGGAGGTTGCTGCCTCATATGACGAAACAATCACCTGGACGAGGCAAGCAGAGAACATTAAGAGAAAAAAATAAATAAATTTAAAAAATCAAAAAAATTTTCCCCCACACATTTAGTTTGGGTTCAATGACTGCTTTGATTCCAGTTTTTGTTTTCATAACTATAATCCATTAGCGTTAATCATGCAAAAGCTGAGTACTCATTGCTCAATACTAAATTGGCCTGGCCAAGAAACTGCATCTGCAGCTGGTTTAATCCTGCAGCAGGTCAAAGGTTTACTAGATTCCAACTCCAACTTCTGTGCCGCCTTTCTAAAATTATATGGAAATTTGGGTGAACAACTTTGCTCATCTTTCCATCCTTACTGAATGGACATGTACTGTTTCACATGCATGATCTATTCTGTGTCAATCAACTTCCCACACATTCTCAGTAGAAGGTAGGACGACATGTCTATCCTAATCCGAAACCTACAGTATTCAGAGTTTGAGGACGATATCAGAAGATGGTGAGAATTTCCAAACCTTCTGCCGTTGCTGTTGGTATCCCTCTGCTACTGCTTCGATGCTGTATGACCCTGGAGCCAGCAGGGCATGGAAGTACCCTCCTTCATTGGTGAACACTCGCACGCCACCGTTCAGCACGATCATCGCCCCGACTACGGGCTTGCCGTTCTTGTCCCTGGCTATTCCGCGAACTCCTTTGTGCACCTACATGAGGAAAATGAAAGTGAAGGAATAGTCGAAAAGGCTTACTATCATGTTTTATGCTTGGTCTATTTGGGGACAGAGACGATGTATGCAAAAACCATGTATACCAAGTTGTCCCCGACTTACGAACGGGTTCCCTGCAAGGGCAGGTTCGTAAGTCAGATTTGTTCTTAAATCTGACAGAGTGAGTCTTGTACGCCTTTGACACGAATATACAATGAAAAGCATACTAACCCATTTGACTAAATCTCTGTCCCCTTTCCTCACACTGCCATCATGTGGCCTACAACTGCAACAGCACCTAAGGAAATTAATCTTAAAGTGAAATATGAAATGTAACGCCGTTGTTGATGCGCCTTTAAATCGCCTAAAAACGCCATTTTGTCTCAGAGCTGTTTTCCACTGTACTGGACAGTGAGTTCAGTTTTGTTGAGGATTTTTCAAAATTAGGATTATTCATCATCAGGACAGCTTTACAGGACAGACAATTTCTGTCATTGTGCTCTCGGATTGATGAATTGAAACCGGTGAGGCCGAATCATTGTCTTTAGACAATTTATACGTTCACGAACACACTGAAAATATTGTATATAATTGTAAATATTTGTACCTGGTGCACTGCAGTGTCTATTTTTTTGTACAGTACATGTGAGCTACGTCCGTGTTTTGTTCGTATCTACAAATGTTCGTAGAACATTAGAAATTCGTAACTCGAATGAAAGACATTGCAATGGATTATGGAGAAAAAGAAACAAAAACACTAACCTCTACAAGCATGCTGAGAAGAGACTTCTTGTTCTCAGTCCAGATTTTGGGCAGCTCCTCAACTGAAGGGAACAGGCAACAACTGGTATATACTGTAATCTCTGGACAGTGACCAAAGTCCACGCTGAAGTCCTGTAACACAAGCAAAAAACTGAAAGTTAGGGATGACAAGGAAGTTAAAGGTTAAAACAACCTAAAAAAAAAACAAAAAAAAAAAAACATCTAAATCTCAGGAAAAGTCAGAGGATTTTCTGCTGAGTGATATTTTACAAACTTTTTATGAGCAAGGACATTTAAGGACAGAAAAGACATTTTTGTTATTGTTCCTTAATAACTTGAACAACTTAAATGTGACTAGCACATGACCATTACCTGAGTGAGTAGGCAAAGCTGGATGAGATCAAAGCAAATATTGTATTACATACTCTTTTGTTCTGGTTGTGGGTGCACCAATCAGGAACATCATACCCATTCAGGAAACACTGATAAGAGGTTTCCTGGCTGTAGCAAGGAAATCCATCATGCACCGTGTCCCACCCTACCACTCTGCCTTGCACAAAGTTTAAAGATCTTGGCAGCCAACCTCTTAATAGTTTAAAAGACTCCACAGACTGTCTAAAGATTCATTCTACAAACAGCTCTTAAAGTGTACATCTGTTACTTCATATTCAATTCAATTTGTTCGAACATTAACATACTGTACATCAACCCTTAAATCTCATGCAGCATTGATTCCTGCTGAAACAAAAACTTTTATATGCAAGTAATTTTATATGGAAGTCCTTCAGGTGTTTTGTCAGGCTCTTGTTGAACAATAATATATTTTATATGGTTTTTTTTTCATTGGTTATTTCAGTGACTAGTCAACAATACATACTCATATTTTAGTGACAATTTCAATTTCAGTACTTTTTTTGTTGTCAGTACCCAGCACTAGGTCCAGCACCCGCTTAGCTCCTAAGAAGGACCTCGAAGACCTCGAATCCAAAATTCTCATATCCCTCAAGAGTGCCATTTTACCTGTGATTAAAGAAGAATTGAGAAATGCTCTATTCGAAGAAATTTACTCCATTCAGGGTGAGTTACAGATGCTCAAGGCCAAACCACCAGTTGCGCTGCGTAAACCCACCCTAAAATGGACCAGATTGAGGCTACTGTGAGGGACATGGAAGGCTGGCTATCTACATTTTCAGGTAAAGTGGTCACAATATCAACCCTGTAGGCAGAATTAACCAAACTGAGAGCAAAGTATGATGATATGGAAGGGACAAATGCAGAGAATTCTGGGAGTTCAGGAAGAACCAAGGTCAAGCTCCACCGGATCCGTATCTAAATTACTGACTGCAGTCCTGCACCTGGATAAGGACCTCGTATAGAAGCCCGGCTCCCAAAAAGCAAGAGGGAAACTGGGGGCCATTGTCGCCACTGGGATTACACTACCATCAGGAGCACGTCGATCCCGAGCTTATATTTCCACACGTATTTCCCGACTATACTCAGAGTGTAGACTTCAGCATTTTGTATCCTTCACGATTTCATATCATCTATAAGGGCGAGGACAAGATATTTACAGCTCCGAACAGAGCCATGCAGTCTGTTAAACATGGTGTTATTACCCCTACAGAAGCCAGATCCTAACGGTCAAGCTTCACTGCTTTAAGTAAAATCTCGTCACCTGGACGATAATCACAGTACTGGTCGGAATAACTTAATGAAATGAAAAATGTAATGAAAAAGTTTTAGCTTTAATTTTTTAGAAGAATGTTACTTGTTATATGTTATAATGAAGGCCTTTAACTGTATTGAGGATGATGTTGACGGGTTAACGTTTCGATTGAAGTTCATATGATGGTTCAGTGAGAGCCTGATATTCTTTGGCTCAATAGGAATCCAAATAAGTGCAGCACAGTATGTGTTTATAAGGGTTGGGTTAATCACCTTGTTCTAATGGGTGAGATAGGATTAGGGTTCATGCCAGTCTTTATTTTTTTTTTTTCTTACCTATTCTTTCTTTTTTCCTGATTTATTCCTTTTTCCTTCTTTCTTTTCTTATTTATTCTTTCTCTCCTTCTTCCTTTCCTATTTTTTTTCTTTCCTTGTTTATTCTCTTTCCTTCTTTATTCATTCTTTTCTTATTCTTATTTATTTTTTCTTCTTTCTTTCCTTATTTATTCTTTCCTTCTTTATTTTCTTATTTATTCTTTCTGTTATTTTCCTATTTATTCTTTCTTTTCTTCTTTTTCTTATTTATTCTTTATTTTCTTCTTTAATCTTTCCTTCATTCCTTATTAATCCTTTCCTTCTTTTTTCTTATTTATTCTTTCTTTCCTTCTTTTTTCTTATTTATTCTTTCTTTCCTTCTTTTTTCTTATTTATTCTTTCTTTCCTTCTTTTCTTATTTATTCTTTCTTTCCTTATTTCTTATTTTCTTTTTCTTATTTATTCCTTCTTTCCTTATTTACTCTCTCTTTTATTTCTACTTTCTTTCTTTTATTTACTCTGTCCTCTTTGTTCTACCTTCCTGGGAATTTGGAGCTTCAATTTTGCTATTAACTCTTAATGATAAAAATATAAAGGCTAAACGATGCATGATTCATTTTACAACTCTATATTCTATATCTAACACTATATTTTTGTATTCGGGTAAATATCTGGACTCCCACAAACTCTGGCCAATGTTTTACGCACCCAACTGGGACGATGAGGGTTATGTTTTGATCCCCAAATTGGTGGTGATATAAACTAAGTTCTTTCCACTGTCCTAGACCGCTTAGTACCCTTGAGAAACACGCCTACCTCCAAATTAGCAAAAGTTATATAGAGTTTCTTGAAAGCTTATGGATTAGCAGACTACAAAAGAAAAAGAAGTGACATGTATTTTTAAGACTATTCGGGGTCAATGCTTTATTTTATGGCAGGGGCTGATTTTTTATTTTAGTTATAATTTTATTTTATATTTTTATGGGCTGTTATCCATTTATTGTACTTCTTTTGTTGTACCCGGTTTACCAATGTAAGACCTCTTACCGTAGGTGTATTTGATTCATTCTGAAAGGTACAGAGGGTCGACAATTTCTTAAACGACTACGACATCATTTACCTTCATGCTGCCCATGTGACTGTGTTTCTCTGCTGCCCGCAGCACCCCGTCCGGGATGTTTCCCACTGAAATTAAACGTCATTGAAAGAGTGCGTCTTTATATATTTCGATACAGAACATTTTACTGTAAGCTCTCAGTTATACGGCAGCTGCCCATCACAAAAGAGATTTAGATTGTAAATTAAATTAATTTCATTTACAGTGTAAGGAAAAAGAAGAAAAAGAAGAAAAAAGTTCACATACTCTGGCCATTGTTTTGGCATCCGGTGTCTCCTACGTGCATTCTGGGATTGTTGTTGGCATACACAGTGGCCAAATACCTCAATGTACTCTCGTTTTCAACTGAAAATAAACAGCAGAAATTGAAACCTTGCCAAAAATGTCAAATGTAAGTTGGCACAGATTAAAGCATTTATTTCCGATTCCTAGAAGAGAAATTAGACCTGATTGAACTGGTTTGTCATAAGGGTAGGTAACCAGTACAGAGCCTCCATCCAGCGCCACTGACAGAGTGAAGCCCTTCTCCTGTATTAGATTCATCATAGCACGAGTCTCAGGCTGAGCTTCTGCGGAGCGCTGGGATGCGTTACCTGTTAAACACCAAATCCTTAATACGTATTTAACGTAGGGATCTTAAGAAATGAAAAAATTTAAAGACCCATAAACCCATAGTTGAGTATTCTGAACTATGCAGTGTGAAGACATGCAGACCCGTTTGTCCTCTGAAACGGCGTGTGTGCCCACATTGATGTGTCTTTGCTTGAGCCATCTGGGTTGAAACACGTCATATTTGTCCACCCAAAAATATTTGCTCTGAAGAACGGCAGGCGGGTAAGTTGGCTGTATTTTTTGAGCTGCAGGAGGCCAGACGGATCGCTTTAGCTGTCTTACCAGCTGTTGCTAGCACTGCTACGACTGCTATATGCCAAAATTAGCATGAATTACGTTCTGACCGTTTTCATTCAGGTCACATTACTGCAGATCAGATACACTATACAGTCAAAAGTGTTCCCAGGCCAGTCAAGCTGTTCCACACCAAAGTCGCTCGTCCATGACTTTATGGACCTTGCTTTGTGCACTGGCGCGCAGTCATGTCGGAACTGGTGTGGGGTTGTTTTTCAGTTATTGGGCTCCGCCCCTTAGTTCCAGTGAAAGGAACTCTTAATGCTTCAGCGTAGTGAGACATTTTGGACAATTTCATGCTCTTAACTTTGTGGGAACAGTTTGGAGACGGTCCCTTCCTGTTCTGACATGACTGCACGAAGCAAGGTCCATAAAGACATGGATGAGCGAGTTTGGTGTGGAAGAACTTGACTGGCCTGCACCTCAACCTGATAGAACACCTTTGGGATGAATTAGAGTGGAGACAGCAAGCCAGGCCTTCTCATCCGACATCGGTGTCTGACCTCACAAATGCGGTTCTGGAACAATGGTTCCACACTCATAAACGCTGTAAAGCCTTCCCAGAAGAGGTGAACCTGTTGTAGCTGCAAAGGGTGGGCCGACATCATATTAATATATGCATGTACTGTAAGGAAAACGCCACATGCATGTTCAAACAGACACTAACGAGAAATTTTGGGTTCGCACCACACCATCACCAGGTTAGCATGAGTTTTCCTGTTCTAGCAGTAAAATGTGTGCAATAAATTTGTGGGGATATTCACAAACGCTTACCAAAGAAATCAGTGTCGAGGTCTTTGCCATTTGCATTGGTCAAACCCAAAGTGGAGGTGCACCCGGTTTCCTTAACGAGCTTACGACCATCTGGGTTAATGGAAGGAACTATAATAATTGTTGTCTCGTTGATTAACTAAGGGGAAAGAGAGAAAAAGTGACATTAGACAAGTGAAAACATTAGATCATGTTCAATAAATATTGTGTTCGATAAAAATGTTATAAATGTAAGATTATATACAGTACAACCTTGGATTGCGAGTGACTTGGTCTGAGAGTGATTTGCAAGACGAGCAAAAATTTGTAACTTGATAAACAAGTGAAGGCTTGATATACGAGTAGTGTGTATACGCTTTGTCCGCCGAGCGTCACATGATCACAGCTGAAACAATGATTCTTCTCTCTCTCTCTCTCACTGTGGGATTGTGGGTAATCGTCTCCCGTGCTTGGTCTCAGTGTGCCTGTGTCACTCGCATTGTCAACATCTGTGAGTGTGTGTACTGTTTACTACAACATTTATAACATGTTTAAAAAAATGTTTTTTGTGCCCAAGTGTAGTGACTGTTTTTTAGTAACTGTATGGCCTCCGTGAAGAAAAAAAACATTAAAACGTCTGTAGCAGTGCTGAAGATGAATATGTTTAATCACAACGTCACATTTACGCAAAACAAGTGAACAAAAACAAGTGTTATTAAAGAGGCTCCTTATTTAAGTCGTGCAAAAAGAAGAAAATTCCAGTGAGCCAACAGAGAGCAGTGACCCTGTTAGTGTGCATTAGTGTGAGAAAGTCGTCCTCTTCTCTTTCTCGTCTCACTCACACCAGATACGGTTCTTTTCAAAGGTAAAGTGCAGGTTAATTTTTTTATATTTTTTTTGTATTACTTTATATTTTGTATATGAACATTTTTGGGTTCATTATTTCTTTAGGAGAAATTCTTTTATATACGAGTGCTTTGGATAACAAGCACGCTTCCAGAACGAATTATGCTTGAAATCCAAGGTTTAACTGCAACTATATAATAATTGCACTGCATAAAGTTTCCCTACTAATGTTGACCAAAAAAGGGTAAAGAAAATAAGCTATCGTGTTTAAGCACTGACCGGTCAGAATAAGACAGACAATCTCACCTTGGTTATAGCCATATTCTTGCCATAGTTCATGCACAGATAAGCAGCAAACTCCAGTAGAAGCTCCGTGCCCACTGGAGCGTTGCCATGGATGCCAGCCACGAACCGGATCTTGGGCTTGGAAGGATCTGGTGTTTGAGGGTTGTTGGAAATCTCCAGGGCCCAGATGTGCCTGAACTCCACACTCCGGCCAAGCCTAGACAGAATAAAACAAGGTCATTGCTCCGGATAAGGGGTCTGTGAAAAGAAACTAAAGTGTTGTTGGAAAGAACGACCTGGGAAAAAAAACGAGAAATTGCAACTTAGCTTCACAGTAGTATTTAGTTTCAGATTTCATGTTTTTTCTTTTTGAAAACAGGAAAAAAACTTTCCCATATCTCCCTGAATGCTCTTGTCTTTCACCTTCTTCTTTCTGCATTATTTGTTATTCGTCTTCTACATTCCTACTCACACACCCTGACATGCTTCAAAGATTATCTTAAACCTGTAAAATCTGAGTGTATAAACAGGAACATGCTCGCATCATCAGCAACGGCTGCTCGTGTTGCTCAAGTGCGTCTTCAATAACACGTTATTTCGCAACAGACTTGCCAAATATGCCGTCTTAGCATAATCTGAATGCTGTTTTTTTTTTTTTCTTTTTTCTTCTTCCATGAGGTCATGGTTCCTTATTTTAAGTACACAGTGATCTTAGCCCAGACAGAGGAGCTCAAATGTTATTTACGAGCTGCATTACAGACATAATATTCATCATCCTAAAAGAGTGAGCTGGCCTGTTTTTTTCTTAGACAAACAGGATAGGCTCCAGTATTGGCGCGTCTCCACAGGTTCACTGACTTTGGAGTTTTTATGCGTCCATGTTCGTATTTAAATAAGCATATTTGAGTTGCCAGGAATAAGAATGTCTCCTGTTATTATTATTATTATTATCAAGTATATAGTTAAGATCTATAACATTTCAAAACACATTTATTAATGATGCATGTTATACGGATGGATGTAAGAGACCGATACCTGCGCTGAAAGGTGATGTTGGGGAAGTTGAGCATCAGGTCTCGCAGGAAGTCTTGTAGATCGTTGTAGCCGCGGTAGGAGAAGCTGCTGGTGGTGGTGGTGGTAGCCGTCTCCTGGATCAGCTGGTCCAGTCCGTGTCCCACTGAGAGCTGCTTGATGAGTTTCTCGAACTCGTCGCCTGTGTCACTCCGGATACGGGTCAGCTTAAAGTTCACAACTTCCGCATAATCCTCGCGCACGGTGGCGTACATGACAACAGGCTTGTAGCTGGAGAGATCATAACGAAAGCAAGAGAGGTTTTCAAATTCTTTCATTTTAGCGATGTCCTAAAGTTTATTCAAGAAGCATCGAAACATTTTAAATAAACTAGGTAAAATGGTTCATGTGAGTAATCTCCATAAGTCTACTTTTCCAAGTGCGATATGATTAGCAGAGAGTTCTTGTCATTAGTTCTAAGCTGTATGGTGAATATAACACGAGATTAAAGTATAAAGTATAGAGAGTTCAAGAAATTATACCTTCATATTCAACATTTTTTTTTTGTTGTTTTTTTACACTCGCAAAAAAAGTGGCACAGTCTAAAATTTCATGCCAACTTGCTCCAAAGTTTATGCTTCCTAGCAAATTTACGCCTACTAAACTGCCTACAGTTGGTGTACATGGCACTGAAAAACCTGTTGTATCTGTTTAGCCTATGTTGACATCTTTAAATAAAATGTTTATTTAAAAAAAAATAATGAAGGTAACATATGCATCCATCCATTCACCCGTATCCTTTACCTTTCTGTAGAAAGTTAGTACAAACAACAGGAGACACGCTGGATGTGGTACAAACCCATCGCACGAAGCACACACTTTTACAACTAATCACACATTACAATAAGGGGAAATTAAAGAATACCATACAGTCTATAACATAACATGTTTTTGGTCTGTGGGAGGAAACCACAGGAAACCCAACAAGCGCAGAAAGAACAAGCAAACTCCACTGAAGACGAGATTTGAACCTCCGACCATAGAGGTGCTGACCGCCAAGCCACTGCGCCACCAGGGTATCGCATCACATGTAAATACTAAAACAGAGCACAGTGTGCTTGAGAAGTCCTGGCTTGATGCAGGGCTGACTTAACAGCCCGTCTTAATACCTTTCAGTCCTGTTATACCACAGAAATTTGCTAAAAATACAATTTCATTAAAATTACATTTTGACCATTTAATGTAAAACGGCTACACAGAGTCTCTCGGTTCCCTTCTCTCAATGTTAATTAGATAAAAAAAGCAGCTTGTCATGTTACAGAAAAACCTTCAAAGTTCTGTAACTGAAAGTTACTCCATACACCTCGGCCTATTTACACTTTCCTTTGTTTAAGAACAAAATAAAACAAAACAAAAAACGTTTATTGGTAGGCTTAGGTGACGCATTGTGACGCATCCTAAACAAGTGCTGTACAAGTGCGAGTGAACCGTCATTGCAAGTAGTCCTTGACTTACGAACGAGTTACATTCAGGGAGCGCGTCCATAAGTCCGATTTGTTCTTAAGTCTGGCACTCTTATGCGCCTTTGACGCGAATATACAATGTAAAGCATAACAAGCCGCATGACTAAGTCTGTCCCCTTTCCCCACACTGCTATCATGTGGCCAAAACCCATAAACGCGCCTAAGGAAATGGATTTCACACAAATGTAACCGTGTTGTCTCTGCGCCTTTAAATTGTGAGAGGAATTCCCGATGCCATTTTGTCTCAGAGCTGTTTTCCACTGTACTGAAACTGGAGTGTGTTTTGTTGAGGATTTCCCTTCAGGACAGCTTTAGAGGACAGACCTTTTCCATCATCGTGCTCCCGCACTGATTCATTGAAACCGGCGAGGCCGACTCATTTCTCCCGCATGCCCACACGCACACACACACATACAATATAGCGGACTTTAGACATTTTATATATTCACTTACACACTGAAAATATTGTATAGAATTTTTAATCTTGGGATCTGGTGCACTGCGGTGTATATTTTGTACAATACACGTGAGCTACTTCTGCGCATCTGCAACTGTTCATAGACCCGCGGTTCGTATCTGTGGAAATTTGTGACCCGGATGTTCGTAAGTCGAGCACTAACTGTACTTTTAATTTGCCAGTGCTGCTGATATACAACATTAACACCTGTTTTAAACGATTTAACTAGTGCAGTCGTCAGTAAGCTTACCCTTGAGCAGAGGCAGTTATGCGGTATGTTTTAGGGACAAGCAGACGCCAGTAATCTCCATCTTTGCTGGTGGTGATGGAGTGGTCGATGCCTTCTACAGTGATGATGGCATTGGGGATACCAGTCCCATCCTCACTGTCAGTCACCATCCCCTTGATTCCTCTGTGGACCTTCAGACCATGAACATAGACAAGAGAAAGATGACATATGTACACCAGATACAGCATGAAAGAGTAAAATAAAATGGAAGAGGTTTGGAGGGAGAAAAAACAGACAGTGATGAACCTGGTAAATAAACTGCAGCAAGGATTTCCGGTTGTGTTCCCAATACCGCGGCAAGTCACGCGCCATAGGATATTTCACACAGCCCAGCTCTATGGTCACCTCAAAGCAGTTAGTGTTAAGATAGTTCCAGTCCTGCATACCACCTACGAGAGACGGACAAAACACTCATCTATTGTACAGTATGATGAGATTCATCCAGAATGATGCCATTCTAATCAAGAAAAAAAAATTTGTCTAGGAGTTTTTTTTCTTTTTTTTTTCTTCAGAAATCTGGAACCTTTTCCCTGATTGCTGGAACATTCCAGATTTTCATGGGAGGAACCAGGGCTAATTTTAGTTCCTGGGCCGTCATTCCAGAAATCGTTTTAGTTCTTGCTCCACAGTAAGTTCTTTCCTAACACGGTACTCCTATTGGAGTTTGCATCCATCAACGTCAATCAAATAGATGATGTTTAAAAAGGTGTGTGTATCTAAAAAAAAAAAATAAATAAAAAAACACTTACTAACTCTTATGTCCTACTCCGACGGGATTAGTGCGAGGTCTAGGGACCTTCTGTGATTCAGAACTACCAGACTTCTGAGATCGTGTGGATTTTACTCGAATTTACTGACTTACATCTCCTCGATATGATGTTTTTCATACAAATAAATATTACGTTTATGTTACATTACATATTATACAGGGTGTCCCAAAAAATCTTTAGTGATTCAGCGGTTCTGGCAGTAAATCAGGCCTGGGTGTGGGAGGTGATATTTAACTCTGCTTTCTAAAAATCACAGTTCGTTTATGATTTAGCAAGAAGGGGCGATTACTTTTTCACTTTTTTTTTCCCCCAGACATGTTGGGACAGCCTTTTCCCCTTAATAAATGAAATAATCTCGTATTAACTGCATTTTACACTTACTTGGGTTATTCTAATGCAATGTAAAAATTAGTTCGCAGATCTCACTCACTTAAGTATGACAATAATTATTACAAATCACACGAGGTCCACGGGTAATACTATCACATGCAAATAGGACATGTTGCTTTAGCAAAGGGTGAAAATGTGCTTCCTGTATGCATCAGATAAAAAAAAATATATACATTGTTGCAAGCTGCTCCTTTATGTTTGCATCATTGGTTATTCTACGCTCGCATGTGTGCTTCCTTTAGAGAAACACATATACTCCTCCTCATTAATGAATTAAAATTGGATAATCATCTGCTTGAAACCAGACCAAAGCAACCAACCAACCAACCAACCAGGAGCAGGTCAAGAGCCTCCAGTTAATGTTCACATCAGAACGAGGAAAAAAATTTTTGATCTTAGTGACTTTCACTATGGCATCAATGTTGGTGCCAGAAGGAAAGGTTTAATTATTTCAGAAATTGCTCGACTTTTTTGTTTTCTCCAAAAACGATGGTTAGCATTGTGACAAGAGTCCAGCGAATGAGGGGAAAAAACAAAAACCGTCAAGGCTACCTACAGTGAGCAGGAATTAAAAACGAGTCCTGATGCCTCAGATGGTAAAACAGCATCCTAAAAAAAAATAATAATAATATTCCCGGACTCCTACACTTAGCATGCACTCATTGTCATTTCTCTATGAGAGCAGCCCTATAAAAAATAGCCCATGAGCGTATATAAAACGATTGCAACCCCCTTAGTCGTAAATTGTTTCAGGGACCGTCTTGCGCCGGGCTCTGGATAGATCTGGAACTACTTCGTTTCTTAAAACCGGATCGTGTCTCCATGTTCTGCCACTTACCTGGCACAATGTACCAAGCAGCTCCATTAGTAACGCCATCCATGAAGTACTCATTTTGGAATTCCTTTATATCTTTACAAGGGTGCCCTTCATGCATGAGAGGATTTTCCTAAAAGACAAAAGACTTTTGTACCAAGTTCATCCAGATAACGAGTCCACAGATTAACAAGTGTCCTTGGAAATGGGGAAGGAGTTCAGGAACGGATCGTGCTCACCCGCGAGTAAGCGAGGGCAAGCATCCTGAACACGTCATCGTCTGGAGACCTGCTGTAAGCAGTGATGCCCTCTCGGTTGTCGTCGTATGGGTAATTTACCACTAGAGAGCCTAAAATAAATAAATAAATAAAATTTTAATTCATGTACATGTACAGTATATACTGTATGTAACTATCTTATAGTTTAGTTAACTTGAAACTGATATCTACCTCCGTGCAGGTTGGCCGACAGCACAAACGGGTAGCTTTTCACCCAGTCCATCACGGCTATAGTCTCTGGCTGTCGGGGGTCAGTGATGGTTTGGAACTGGTCGGGGAAATTGCGGTTTAGATCGTAGTTCTTGCTGTTGTTGCGTCCTCGGTAACCCATGACATCTCCTGGAGAGGAATTTTATGATGATGAATTAACGACGAGTTTATGCAGGGAACGAACCGTGAATGTAACGTTTGAGAGGGAAAACAGAAAAATGTAAGCGTCAATTTCTTTGAATCCCATTAAAAATCTTTTAGTTTCTTACCCTCTTGAGCAATCTCATAGCCATCGGGGTTCATGGAGGGCATGATGTGGATGCGGGTGCTGTTGACGAGCCACGTGACCTCGGGGTCGCTGCCGTAGTTAAGGCACAGATACTCGATCAGGTTTAGAAGCAGCTCCCGGCCCACCACCTCGTTGCCGTGCATGTTAGCAATATACTTAAACTCTGGTTCCCCTATAGGAAGCATTGGATCGTTTCAATGTATATACAATGTAGATCTTACACCTGTACGTTAAGAGAAAGTATTCATATGTAATGTTATTCAGGAAGAAGTGAAGCACCTGGTTCGTGTTTGCCGGGGTTATCGGAGATCTCCATGACCCAAAGCGGAACGCCCTGAACGGACTTGCCGATGGAGTAGAGGCGTGTGATGGAGCTATACGTGTTGCTGAGTTTCCCCAGGAAGAACTCCAAGTCTTTGTTGTGGTGATGGCGGAACACCTGGGGCTGCTGCGGCTGCGCTGCGGCTGCGGCTGCGGCGCTGAAGACGTCTCTGACACTTGTGTATCGTCACCGGGCGTGCTGGAGTTGGTTTGGACGCTGTTGCTTTTGGTGGTTGGGGTTGTTGACGGTGTAGAAGTTGTGAGGCTCACACTCTGGTTGACGAGAAGTTCTAGTGTGAAGTTGAGCTCTGTGGCTTTGCCTTCGAATACTTGAACACCAGTCACGGTCTTAGGCACGTACCTAAAATCCACAAGGAAAAGCAAACACAGGCACATTTTTACCCCCAAACCGTGTATGTACAGTGTGGATAAATACAGCGACGGTTTAAGGAAATATTTAAACAGCAAATGATTCGGGTTTGTTAAGTAGATGCACGTTCGGGATAATATAGTACTTTCAAATTGCTGTTAAAGTTGAATTACCTACAATTGACACAGGCAGGTAAATATTATCACAAGATCTACACCATGCATGTGCATTCCATAAATTATGTAATTCCAAAAAGAAAAAAAGAAAAAAAAATGATTATTTATATAAAATTTATATATATATATATAATATTATATTATATATATAATTTATTTATATATATAATTTATATATATATATATATAATTTTTTATATAAGAATATATAAATTATTTTATTTTATATACACACATTTCTTTTTTATTTCATAAAATATAATATATTTTATAAAATAAAAAAAGAAATGTGTGTGTATATTATATACACACACACACACACACACACACACACACTCTTATATTAAATCATTCAAAGTTGTATAAAATAAAAAAATTATAAATAAAAAAGCATAATAATAACATTTATAATTTATTTCTTAATTTTTTATAATACATTCCAATTTCGTTTATTGGCATTGATTTTTTTTTTAACCTAATGAAATATATTTAACATCTTACATGAATCTTCCTTGTCATTAAATGTTATATGTTTTATATATATATATGACGCTGCATTCTGATTGGTCACATGCTTACCCAGAGGATACCGCTGTGAAACTGTAGCTTCCCGGCAGAAGCAGCCTGTAATAGTCACCAAAGTGACCAGTGGTTATATTGTGATTAATCTCTGCCACCAAGATGACTGCATCAGCAAGGGGAGCGCCGGTCCCGGCGTCTTTGACAAAACCTCGCACGCCGATGTGAACCTGAAATCAGATTGGAAATGGTCAGGTGTTACAGACGTATGCCTGCACGCTTCTTACTTAAACTCCGACTGGAACTTGAGCGCACCTGCTCTATGTAAGCCAGCAGAGACTCTCGGTTATTGTTCCATTCGTTCGCCAACTCTGAAGCAAAGGGATACTTGCAGCAACTCAGCTCCATGGTGATTTCCAAGCAGTTCCCTTTCAAATAATTGTAGTCCTGCATACCTCCTGTACGGAAACACAACACATACATATACGAACACATATGAATGATGCCACAACATGCAGTAGTAGTAGTAAGGAAGTTTTAAAAAAAATTCAGATGATTCAGAGGCTGACGTCATGGCACGAAGTTTCACAAGGCCAGGCAGTGATCACGTCTCTCAGTCTGTAAACAGCGGGATTATGCAATGGCACTCGGCCACGTAGTGTTCAGTCAGAAATCCGCTCCTAAATGAGATGCCTCGGGTGAGAGGCTACCTTGGCACTGGGAGTCGAACCCTCATTAAAACACACACACACACAAAAAACCCAACTCTTGACAAACAAAGAGATTCTTCACTCTACCCTCTTACTAGTCCTGCAAGCGTATGTTACAAACATCTAGAATTTTGCTCTGAAATATACAAGACATACTAATACAAATACAGCCAGAATGCGCGGGGAAAAAAAGGTAACCGCCATAATCTCTAAAGCATATTGATTATAAAAATATAATGTATGGTATGTCGTCATATGAGAATATGACATTCTCTCCCAACTTTATCGTCTGCATATATCCTCATATGAGGACGTATGCGTTAGTACTGTGGCCTCGCACATCCAGTGTCAAAGGTTCCGATGGACTGGCACCCGCTCAACACGCCTTGCGCCCCTGGAATAGGATCCAGACCTTCAGCGACCCTGTACAGGATAAATCGTATATAGAGAGAATGACAGCGGAGGGAGTCAAGTATCAGAGACGCAGGTGCAGTGGTAAAGTCCTCGCCCTATCATCCAGAGATCGCCTGTTCGATTCCCGGGTGATGATGTAATGTCTCGCAGCCGGAGGTCTAGGTCTCCCTCTCAGAGGGGAGGGATGAGAGGTACTTAGTGCTCCCACATTAATCGCAGCTCTACAGCCAACAGAGGCGCCTGTGAGCTCGCGCAAGCGGAAGGAGCGGATAGCGCTGTCCTCCGAGTGTGTTACGCCTCTTCCAACGGTGCGTGAGCGAGCAGTTCGAAAAAGATCGTGGTTCGGAGGAAACACGTGATCGTCTTCGCCCCCCACCCCCGACTGAGTGGTAGTAGTAGCATTAATGTGGGAGCCCCCTAGTGACGGGGAGGAATTGGAAACAACTAAATTAGGGAGAAAATCGGAAAAAAATCCAAAATAAATAAATAAATAAAATGAAAAACAAAAAAGAACTTAAAAGCTAACCGTAACTTTTTTTCCGGCATGTGCAAAATCTTGCAGCTACAGTGGTTTATAGAAATAGTTCTTCTTTCGTTTGCTCTCAACAAAGAGGGGAACCACAGCAGACCGTCTAGATGTTGAATAGTGAATTTGGAGTTAGTGCGGAGATACAGTACAGACCAAAAGTTTGGACACGCCTTTTCATTCAAAGAGTTTTCTTTATTGTGTTCTTTCTTGTGTTCTTTAGCTCAAACGCGTCTCTTCTGCTTGTTGCCTGTCCTTAGCAGTGGTTTCCTAGCAGATATTCTACCATGAAGGCCTGATTCACACAGTCTCCTCTTAACAGTTGTTCTAGAGACGTGTCTGCTGCTAGAACTCTGTGTGGCATTGACCTGCTCTCTGATCTGAGCTGCTGTTAACCTGCGATTTCTGAGGCTGGTGACTCAGATGAACTTATCCTCCGCAGCAGAGGCGACTCTTGGTCTTCCTTTCCTGGGCCGGTCCGCATGTGAGCCAGTTTCTTTGTAGTGTTTGATGGTTTTTGTGACTGCACTTGGGGACACTTTCAAAGTTTTCCCAATTTTTCGGACTGATTGACCTTCATTTCTTAAAGTAATGATGGCCACTCGTTTTTTTTCTTCACTTAGCTGCTTTTTTCTTGCCATAATACAACCTCCAAACTTGTCCAAACTTTTGAGCGGTAGTGTACATAAGACAAATCGCTCCTAATCTTATGAAGTTAAACATACTTTATCTCAGATTATATCTACTAGATCTACAAATGTGTGGAGGAATACGCTCTCTGCTACAGTACGTTCTCAGTACTGACTGTATTATTTTACATTCAGTGTCTTCTACACTCTTAAACTAGTGCGCATCCTCAGTCCACTGCACCTGACCAGCGGATTATATTATATTAACCATGTAAACAATGACCCCATAAAAAAAAATTAAAAAAAAATAAATAAAAAGTTTAATAATAATAAATAAATCAATTTCCACCACTTCCTGGTCTTTGTGAGTTTATCCCAGTTGACCCTTTAAACCAACACACGCGGGACAACATGGTTCACTGTTCATCCGTTAACTAATAAAACACACACCCTGCAATATCTCTGGATTAATCAGTCACAAGGGGACATAAAAACAAGGTCTAGAACGAACCACATCCTTGTCTGCTGCCTTAAACATCCTGTTTAAGACATTTTCTGGGGAGAGTTTCGTATTGTTAAAAGCGCTGTGTGTTTAATGTCCGTGTGAAGAAGCCACAGAGGGTTAGGTTTAGTTCTGCTTTCTGATTTCCTGCAGATTCAGAGGTGCATCATACTGTAGGCCGATGATACAAGCATTTTTTTTTTACTTAACTCAATACTGTAGTCTTTCTTTTTTTTGACGCCATGCCAGCTTCTACGGCTATATATTTATGGCGAGAATCAGTTTTTCTTATTCGATATTAAAACTAGATAAGATGGTTACGATTATTTATTTATTTTAACAAGAACTTTAAAACTAAATGTGGATTTACTTGTTTAAAAACTTTTGTCAACAGAATAAAACTCACACGAGTAGAAGAATTAGTCAAATTTAAACATGTTTGATGGACAGAAGGGATTTACACGATGATGAACATGATGTGGCGGATGATAAAAATGTGTGTGTGTAGCTTTGGATTGTCCTATTCTGCATCTTGTATAAATGGCTTAATCCCAATGAATGTTAAAAGGAAATGATTTCATCTTGTTTGTCATTTAGAATTGATCCCATTCTGACTGCCGTTTATTTTTGATGTATACATTTTAAATCTATTAAAAGGTATATAGAGAATTGATTTTTTTTTATTATTATTTAGATAATGCTTCTTTGTCGGTTTTGTCTGCTTGCTCATTACCAGGGAGTGTCCAGGTGGCCGATGGAAAATGATGTTAAAATTATTGGATTCTAAAAATGATGACTTAAGAACCGTATATGGATAAGATGTCCATGATTGTTTGATTTGATGATCTGGTTTTATGTTTTCTAATGACCTGATTTTTATTATTAGGAAATCCTTCCTTCATGTGGATTCGATGAATTTCAAAGCCATAGGCAGAAGAAGCATTTGCATCTTCGGTAAACTTTGACCTGGGAGGCGTAGACCCTGCCGCAGTAGATAGCTTTTTGTTGCAAAAGCTTCCGCCAGTTTATTTCCTGTTTTTCCATCCATCCGTGTAAACCGGTTAATTATAAGTCAACTAACAATCCATTTTCCAGAGGGGAAACTCACGCACCTAAAAGTCTGTTCTGTGTTCAAGGACGATGCGCGACACTAGGACATGGCGGAGTGAGTGGATGAAGCTGTACACATTAAACTTGTCCTGTCGTTAGTGATCGTCGAGCAGATTAAACATTTAAACGTCACTATAAGACTTGGAGAGCGCACGTCTCCAGTCACCTGATGTTTGCTTTACATCATCGTGTGTGACAAGGATGTCATTAGTGCTGCGTGTTACTGGACATCCTATTAACGTGGATTTCACAAACAAATTTTACATGCCTTCAATCAAATCAGTTCAGCTTTGTCTTTATGCCATTTCTGTTTCTCTTTCTGTGCATTCAACCTCGCGTGGACTGACAGGAAATGTGTGTTTCGTAGTTTTAGAAAGTTTTAAAAGAAGGAAACCGAAGCTGCTTCTCTCTCGGTCACTGTATTAGACATGCTAGATGCTCTTTGTAAACAACATTCCTTACAACCGGTTCCTGTACTGGGTGCCGCCCAAAATCAGCCCTGTTCAGCTGGCGAATGTTAGATATCCAAGATATGTTCAGGACAGGAAGTCAAACAAATCTATTTCACTAACCGGCTCTTTGGTCGCGACTTCTGCAAAGAGAAACAGCTTAGTGATAAGAACGGTCCAAATAGTTTTTTTTTTTTTTTTTTTTTTTTTTAAGAAAAGGATTTCATAATACACAATACGTTGAACCTTGAGGTTGGACGATTGAACTGACAATTCTTGTTGATCAGCCAAGAACAGAAAGCTGACGATGTCGCAGCCAAAGATTCACCAAAACTGGATAGAACAATCTGATGAATTTTGAATTTCTGCTCACTGCGCACTGTAGACTGTAGGGCGACGATTCGGCACCGACAGAATCCGGCCCTCCGGATCTGGTGGAGGTGGCGTAATGGTGTGAGGAATGTTTTTATGCCACACTTATTGTGCGGCACTTGAGTGCCGAAAGTACTAGTACTGATCATGTGCATCCCTTCATGGCCACGAATGTTCTTCATGATTTTACCCTACGTCACAAAGCGGTAGCATCTCAAACCGGTTTAATGGACATGACGATGAATTTAATGTCCTTTTCCGGCTCTTTGCCGTCAGCAGAGTCCAACAGATCTCACAGATATGCGGCATAAAAGAGCACCTTTAAATGTTCTTCCTGTCGGAACTGTGTGATTCAATCACGTCGACTTGGAGGAAAATCTCAAAGAAATGTTTTGAACACGTTGTGGAATCCATGCCACGAATCACTGAGGCTTTATGTGTATAGCGCTTTTAACAATTGACATTGTCACAAAGCAGCTTTACGCAATCAATAGAATTATTCACGTTTGTATGAATCAAAATGATCAGATTGTCCCTGATGAGCAAGCCGAGGATGACGGCGATAGTGGCAAGGAAAAACTCCCTGAGATGGCAGTAGGAAGAAACCTTGAGAGGAACCAGACGTATGGAAATTACGAAATTTTAATTATGTAACAACAACAACAGCAGCAGTCAGTTGTTATTTTAAGACACGGGGGTCAGCGTTTCTGGAGCAGGTCTTGCAAGAACAGTTTTGTGTTGAGTGTGTTTGCGAAACCCATCAAGGTCCATGATGAAACTGTCTCTCATGAAGACCTTCCCAGGAAAGCGAGACCAAAACCTGTTCATTTAGAGTCAACAGCCTCAAAAATCAGGAAGTTAGAAAGTGATCCCAAATTTTTGTACATGCCGGCTTTCAGATCACGTCGTTTCTACGCCCCATCGGCTCTAAACGGACACCATGCTGTTGTTAGAAAATCCGTTTTCAGGTGCAAAAGGTAGCTATGGGCTCATATTTCGGGGCACAATTGAGCTCGGGTTGCTGTGCTGAGAGGGAGGTGATGGCTCAAGTATGCTAGTTTTACTCTGCCGTTACAACAGATTATAAAGAAGGTATCGGAGCACAGCATGATGGCAGAAAGCTGGGTTTTGGATTACTGGCTAAACATTAGTTCCTTTCACCGGCTCTGGATAATGATGATTCATAATAATACAAAAGACAGACGGATTTATTAAGTGCTAAGGGGAACACGAGTAGTGTGCCTTTAGCCAGTGATTGACAACAAACGCCTGAAATAAGTTCTGAACGCATCGGTTCCTGTTTTAACATGCAGTTCTGTACAAGTGTAAAATATAATTGCAAAAAATAGCAACACACATTTCAAATACTTAAGGGCAAGTCTGCTTAAGTCAGTGCTTTTACTGTATAATAAGCTGATTTGTCCTCATCCTACCTTTTCACGACATCATTATTCCGATTCAATCGTTCAAAGTTAATCTGCTAGTTTTGAAAGAAAGGTGAGAAAAAAGATATGGAAAAGATTGTGCCAAAAGTTTACAAGAAGACGACAAAGAAAAAAGAACACTAGAGAAAGGAATGTAACAGGATTTCCAGAACAATAACCAGAAATCAATTGCAAAAATGAAAACCTGACTAACAGCATAAAAACCTTCAAGTTGCGATATTTGAGCGTTTATATACTGTAGTTTTGCACGGATCTCACTCAAAGAAAGGGGGAAAAAAAGTTCAAACATCTTAAACTCCAAAAAATAAAGTTCCAGTTCCAATCTTGTTATTCTATCTTGTTATTTTCTTATTACACTTGTTCCTGATTAGATTTGCAGACAGACGCCGAGACAAGGTCAGAGACTAGCCTAAATAAAAACTTTTTTTTTTTTTTACTGGTAGAAACCAGATTTAATCATTTCCTACTGTTTCAGGTTACGGTTACACATATAGTCAGCCCTTTCTTAGTAAGAATAAAAGTAAGGAGATGTGCTGACCACACCAGGACGCTATATTGTTATTACACACGAGCTGCACAGTGACATAAATGACGGCAGTTACCTGGGACGTCGTACCACATGGCACCGTTAGTGATGCCGTCCTGGAACGTCTCATTGGGTTCGTCTACGCATTTGGGCATGCCGGTCTTCATGATCGGGTGATTCTTGGCATAAACTAGCGCAAGGTGGCGGAAGAGAGGGTCGTCGGGTGAACTGCTGTACATGCCGGTGGCTTTGTGCGAGACCGAGTCATCGAACGGGTAACTGGCCACTACGGTTCCACCGTGCAAGTTTCCAGATAAGACGAACCTGAAACAGAGGGAACAGACTTTGACAAACTTTGACCTGTTTGTGTGGGGAGAAATTGATGAGGACACCTGACTTGCCACTTGACAAAGACTTTATAAAGTCAATCTCAGAATTAATTAACTCTTGTTAATACTGCAAGATGAATGCTCGACTTGGACTTGATGCAAAATCCAGGTCAGGAATCTGCATTTTGGAAATCTGGACTTCACCCAGATTTCGCAATTTAGTCATTTGAACTCGACTCAGAGTCTACAGCTTGGGAATGTAAATACCTTACACATTGCGATGTTAGGCTGGATTCAGACTTCTACTCAAACTCGGTTCACTCGATTCAAGCTCATGAAAAAGAACTCAAGTCTGCTATTAACTAAATACTGTACACCGATCAGCCATAACATTATGCCTAGATTTGTGTAGGTTCCCTTTGTGTCTTTGGGAACAGCAGTTCTGGCTCCTTAATGAGTGACCCTATAAGAACTCTTGGGGGGGGGGGGGGGGGCTGTGGGGTAGGAGGGCATTGGACTACTGATTGGAAAGTCTCAGGTTCAAACTCCACCACCCACTTACCACTGTTGGGCCCTTAAACCCAAAAACAACAATGGCTCAGATGTATAATGAGTTAAAAATGTTAGTCGCGTCTGCCAAATATAACCTACTGACTGGCATTGGGGTTCCTTTGGGTGCTGTGGGTGGCTGGGTTTGTCTTCCTGCAAGGTCCAGTGCATCCCTTGGATGCTCAGTTGGATTCAGATCAGGAGGGTTTGGACCCAGTCTCCTTGGACTTGTAGCCTGCTGGGATGCATAACTGACAGGCTGTCATGCCCTGTGTGTTTCGACACCTGTCTGTCATGGTCACCATTGACTTTTTGTTTTTGTTTTTTTTTCAGCAATTTTTCCAACACTGGCTTTGTTATGAGATGGGCTGTCCTTTGGTCAGCCTTGGGTACCCATGATCCCACCAGCAATTTAATGGACTGACAATCAATGCTATTCAATTCAATTCACCTGACAGTGATGTTAATGTTGTGTCTGATTGGTGTATCATGCGGCTCATTCCTGGACATCGTGCAGTGTACATCATGTTTTCCTCTCTAAGGTTGGAAACCATTTGGAACATTATGTCCATCTGCACAATATTAAGTATGTTCCCACCATATCTGCGATGCACTATGTGACACCACTTTTCTATCACAACCAGAGTTGAACACTAGCGCTTCTACTGGACCGGACTACACGGGCCAGCGCCATGTGCATCGGTGAGTCTTCCCACCTTTGGTCTGTGTGTGTCTGGAGTTTGCACGGGCGCTACAGAGACATACAGATTCCCAAATTGCCTGTAGTGTGTGAATGAATGTGGGAGTGTGTGTATGCTCTGTCCAGGGTGAACCCCAAGTCACCTGGGATGGGCTCCAGACCTCCCATGACTCTGTATACCAGAGATGGGGGGGTAATATTTGAGGTCGTGAAATGTTGCATTTCCTCCACAATACTACAAGTGGTGTGCTCTGAACTATTTCACACATGTTGGCAGGCAGCACCAAATCCTGTATGGTAGTATGAAATTATTTAGGTTTATTATGGATTGTAACAAAGACATAGAATTGGTATGTTTATGAAATCGTGATGCAGAATTGCGATACAAATCGGATCAGTACCAACTGTACTGTCTGCAACTGGTGATGTCCCTCCCTGCTGCATACAGGAAAATGCTTTATAGAAAATGATTAAGTAGCCTTGCACCTCCAGGGTGTGGGTTCGAATCCCACCTCTGGTCTGTGTGCATTAAGTTTAACCGTGAAAGACACGGAGATTCCCAAATTGCCCAGAGTGTGTGAATGAATTAATATGTGTGTGTGTGTGTGTGTGTGTGTGTGTGTGTGTGTGTGTGTGTGTGTGTGTGTGTGTGTCCAAGTCTCCATATGACCCTGTGTACAGGATAAACTAGTGTAGATGATAAGTGAGCGAGTGAGTAAGTAAGTACTGTAGTTGCATGAGGCCCTGCTTACTTGTTCTCAAGAATCCACTTCATCACAGCGATGTTTTCAGGAATTTCTCCTTCGTTCACGCTGATCGGAGTGAACTGATCCGGGAAGCTCCTGTTCAGGTCGCGGTTCCTGGCGTTGTTCCTGCCCCCGGCTTTGCCCTTACAGTCGCCCTCCTGTGACTTCTCGAAGCCGTCCGGGTTCATGCTCGGCATGATGTAAATATCCGTGGTGTTGACGAGCTCCGTGACCCGCGCGTCGCCCCCGTAGTTCGCCAGGAGATACTCGACCAGGTAGACCAGCACCTGGCGCGACACCGTCTCGTCCCCGTGCATGTTGCCCACGTACTTGAACTTGGGTTTTCCCGGCACGTCGCGCGCAGCCTCCCTGGTGATCCGCATCACCCACAGCTCCCTGCCCTCCACCGAGCGGCCGATGCTGCTCAGATTAGCGATGTGTGGGAATCTCCCGGCCAGAGACCGGAGCCTGCGGGTGAGCTCGACATAATTATAGTACGCGTTATAGCGCTCCGGTTCCTCCAGCTCGCCGCTCTCAACAGCCTCGCTCGCGCGCGAGGCACAAACAATAAACAGAAAGAGAGCGAGAACACAACCGGCTTTCTTCGGTCGCGTCGGGTCTGACATGTCGCTGTGATTCTGCGTGAACTGTAAACTTTAGAAAAACAACAGCTGTCCCATTCCAGACCACACCGGAAGACCTACACCTAGCTCTGGAGTAACAAGACGTATAATGATCGGGACTTCCTGTAAACGCCCCCAAAAGGGGCGGAG
>JAAGKR010001125.1:0-23298 GCA_011419295.1 Clarias macrocephalus
CAAACAAGTCTCTTCTGCTTGTTGCCTGTCCTTAGCAGTGGTTTCCTATCAGATATTCTACCATGAAGGCCTGATTCACACAGTCTCCTCTTAACAGTTGTTCTAGAGATGTGTCTGCTGCTAGAACTCTGTGTGGCATTGACCTGCTCTCTGATCTGAGCTGCTGTTAACCTGCGATTTCTGAGGCTGGTGACTCGGATGAACTTATCCTCCGCAGCAGAGGTGACTCTTGGTCTTCCTTTCCTGGGCCGGTCCGCATGTGAGCCAGTTTCTTTGTAACGCTTGATGGTTTTTGTGACTGCACTTGGGGACACTTTCAAAGTTTTCCCAATTTTTCGGACTGACTGACCTTCATTTCTTAAAGTAATGATGGCCACTCGTTTTTCTTTACTTAGCTGCTTTTTTCTTGCCATAATACAAATTCTAACTCTTTGAATGAGAAGGTGTGTCCAAACGTTTGGTCTGTACTGTATATATGATAAACATATATACGACTTTCTGTGTGTGCGTTTGTGTGAGTGAGTGAGAATGCTTGTGTCAGTATCACTATTGAACAGAGAATTGTATGAGATCCAGTATGACTTCAATTGCTGCCTTAAAGTTATGGAAGAATAAACTGCAGTCAAAATAAAACAGCGCACACACTCCTCCTCATCACATATCCTTCAAATGAGACCACCCTCTGCTCTTCCCTCCATGGTTCCACACACACACACACACACACACACACACACACACACACACACACACACACACACACACACACGCACAGAATCCCTCAACAGATGGAGAATGAGTTAAAGTCAGGAAAAAAAGTCACACTGTTACTCTGTTGTTTTAATAGCAACTCATTGGGGATGAAATGCTATGAGGTAGGCGACTGCTCTGTTTAATGATTATACCATTGTTTCTAGGCGCAGGTGGAGGGATTTCATCAGAGAAACGCATTGAATCAAATTTTGACCTTACGGGAGCTATTCCATGTCCACTTCCAAGGGAAAAGGAAAACTCCTGAAAGCTAGTGGCAGGCTAGCATGTATGCTAACAGTGATCAACTGGGATATGCAATAGGGTGCAAAATTCATGTGTTTGGGACTACTTATCTTTTGAATCCTTTGCTCAGCATATTGATACACTAGGGGTAGAGACTTGAGTTAAACTAACTTTCTGTGTAAATGAAAAGTTGCTCTTTTTATGTTTAAATGCATGTGCTTTTATTGAGCATTGCATCAAATGTCCACCACGCCTTCAATATGCTTACTGTCCAGCTCCAACACATTTGCCGACTGGGACACACACACGTACACAAAATGGTGTATGAATGTTCTCTCTTAACGGGATAAAAAGATATTTAAATGCTTGGTCATGGCACGTACAGTACTTCCATTATATCAAAAAGTCATTAACATGTTCTAGGAAGAAGAAAGAGAGAGGAAGTTGTGAAAATATCTGTCCCAAGATAAACCACAGGAAGTATTACCATATAAGGAATGGCGAAGCGCTCAAAGGAGGGGTCGACCTGGAACATTTATCACCGTATAAGGGAAATGTAAGAAGACACGAACCTAAACCTAACAGCAGGTCTTCATATTCTCATGGTCTTGTGACTCGTAGTGCTAAGCAGCTGCAAGGATGCTGTAAAAAACGACTTCTACTTAGATGCTCTCATTGCTTTAGGCCTGGTCTCTGATATGGTCCTGTGGTTCCATTTCAAATCTCTGTGGCATTGTTGTGACCTGGACAACGTCTTGACTTTTGATGGTCTATGAGGTTTGATTTAGTTCCGTTCTATTTCTCGAACTTTTTTTAACAATCGACATTGTCACAAAGTAGCTTTGCAGATATGTGACTGCAGGTTTTGTTCACTAATGAGCAAACCAGGGGAAAGATAAAACTCTCTGGGACAACACAAGTAGGAAACCTTGATAGGAGCCAGAGTCAAAAAGGAAACAATTCTGTCCTGAATGATACTGGATAATGTCACTATCCAGACTTAGTTTTTTATGAGTAGTGGAAAAAGTGTATGAGAACATTCTTTATGATTATAAAAACCAGTCTTTAGGTACAATTTTACATTATCCACTGAGATAAGCTGTGTTCGGGGTCATAAAAGGTTTGTGAGAAGGGCAGATGCTTAGTGCATCCACATTGAATTATCCACAGCAGTGAAGTTAAGCA
Organism: Clarias macrocephalus; assembly: GCA_011419295.1. Classification (NCBI taxonomy): domain Eukaryota; kingdom Metazoa; phylum Chordata; class Actinopteri; order Siluriformes; family Clariidae; genus Clarias; species Clarias macrocephalus. The sequence goes on from JAAGKR010001125.1 coordinate 2,179, forward strand.
TCAATATAAATCGGGCAGATTTAGAAGATGAGACAAGAAACAATATTGCATTTTGCTCACTATATCAGTGTTTCAAGGCTGTATGTTTGTGAAATAGCATATTAATTTGTAGTATTTAATGATGACTCTAAAGAAAATGACAGTGGAGGATCACAAGAATGAACTAAAGAAGAGAGAACTTCCCTCATTTCTTAAATTTTGCTGTTGGTATAGAACCTGTGCAATCTTCCGAATAAAGGTTCTGCAATTTGAGGATGATAATTGTACATGCATTGAGGTGCCGGTGTTAGGACTTGGGGAATTGAAGGTAGAAAACAACTTGCCAAACAGACATCATTATAGCTCACTTTTAAAATATGGGCTCACTGAAGTGAGTACTGATGCTGTAATCCCTCAGCTGCTTCGTGTGAGTCTTCCAGAGCATCCTTGTCTAAGTTTTGATGTCTTGTAGCATAAGGAGGGCAGTTTGGATGAGAGTGATTGTTCAAGGATATCTCTTGGTACTGCTGGGAATTTTGGAGCTGATTGGATAGTTTCAGTGCTACCTTGATTATATACTCAGAGGAGTTTTAATTCAATAAAAATTTTTTGTATAGCATTTTTAACACCATTTATATTTACACTTAAGGCAGATTCCAAATGCCTTACAAATGCGGTGGGGTGGGGGGGGGGACCCAAATACCTAAGAAATGTCTTTAGATGTCGTTTAAAGATTGCCAGTGACTCGGCTGTATGGGCATCTAGACGAAGTTCATTACACCACCCACAGTAGGTGCCAGAACAGAAAACTAGACTAGTCTAGATGCATGTCTTACTCAATCCCTGAAATATGGTGGGACTAGTTGAGCGATGGTGAAGAACCGGAACATGGTCATCATCACAAAGCAGCCTTACAGAATAATAAAAAAACAAACAAACTTGGATATAAATTGGAAAAACTAAATATAAATTTGAAGAAATGTAAGGCAAAAGTAATTTATAATGATCAGTTATCCCTGATGAGCAAGCCGGAGGCACCAATGGCAAGGAAAAACTCCCTGAGATGACATGAGGAAGAACCTCTGAAAGGAACCAGACCCAAAAAAGATTGGGAGATATCACAGTGTTACCATAAATCAACCCCTTGCTATACTGTATGTGAATGCTATAAGGTTGACAGTTCAATAGAACTATTACTATAGTACGAGTCATGGATCAACACATTTGTAGAACTGTCATTGAAAACATTTATCCAGTCATATGATCAGGTGCCTTGTTCTCAATCGCAGGATTTCTAAATACAACCACATTTTTCCAGTTAAGACATAATATCCCATAAACATCCTGAACTTTCGGTGCATGTTCTTCACCTTAAGAGTTGTAATAATACCTTTTTTTATACAATGACATGTACTGTATATAGTCTTATACATCAAGCTCACTCATGACTGTGAAACCTCGGGCTATTTCCCAAGATTCCGAAAAGTAACTACTCTGGAGTGGAAGATAAAAATGCTCAACCGCTCCTTCTCACTCCTCTATGACACTGACATATTTCATATACCAGTCATACCTCATTTTCTCTCTTTGTCACTCTCTCTCTCCTCTGAGATAGCTCTCACATCCAAAAAGCCATTTGTGAGCACAATCTTTTTGTCTTTATGTGTATTTATTACGGCAAGGCTCCTCACACAAGGAAGTAATTTTGAAGAACATGAGGCAGGCTCTAATTACTTATGCTGATATTTTCAGGTATAGTTTTTCAGTTGAGAGATGCATGTTTATCAAATCCACTCCATCATCTCAAAGAACAGACATCAACCTCACGACTGTGAAGGGACACTTCAACGAGGATCAAAGCAGACTAACGCTCGACTCTTGACTAGCCACTCTTAAAGCAATGTCCGCTTCTGTAAATTCTATAAATTCTGTGTTCCTAAAGCACTTAAAGCGCTGCACAAGATCACAGGTATAGCCACTTTCGAGCACTTATACCCTCCTCCCCTGTGCGCAGTAGTCAGGCGAGTCAAACATCCTTGAAGATGAGTGGTAGCATGACCCATAAATCTTAACATCAGTCAAAAAAGATTCTCAAGAGCCATCTATTTATCACTGAGATGACACCAAAACACTTGTGATGCTATTTGCATACTCCCTTACACGCTAAGTGTTGATGTCATGCTATTACCTTAAGAATCCCATAGAGAATATTATTCTTAAGCCCAATACAAGGTGATGTATTTTCTTCAGTTCACTATGCGAGTTTTGCATTCATGCCTTTTGAGAAGTAACATGATTTAAGACATTAAATGCTAATTAATTTCTTTCATAGTATATGTGCTGCCTTCCCCATGGGAGTGATTGTGCTCTAAAGGCTTTTTAGTACACAATGTGATTCGACTAGTAATGTCCAGATTAATTCAAGTTCATTTGCATCGACTTCACCTCCCAGACAGGTGCACAGCCAGTTCTCAGGCTCATCCCAAGACCTGCATTAATTCCCTCAAAGGTTCCCAGGGGACTGTGGATGAAAGTTGTAGATGTAAACTTGCTGACTGAGGTTATTAAATGCATGTCAGGGCCCCGATGCAAAGTTATTGATGGTGCTTCATTAGTCATTGGATGCATGTACTGAGTGTCCGCATAAGATGACGCCAACCCTGATGAATCCATAATGCTGCAAAGAGGTGGATGAGTGTGGAATCTTATGATTGACAGCTCAAGAGGGTGTAGAGAACATTAATGTAGGGATGTGGGGGGGGGGGGACACGGTATTGATTTTGACTAATAGCCCAAAGGTGAGTACATGGCAAAAAGCCTGTTGAGTGGAATACCTTACAGAAAAATCTGAAGTGGCATGGACTACTTAAAGAAACTTGTGAGCAGGTGTGTTTTAATATCATTTCCAGCTGTGAGGCAAATTGCAGCTTTACATTATTGCACTTATTCTATTAAATTACTGCTTTAGTTTCTGAGTTTTGTAACAGTCCATGTAAACTGATTTAAAAATGTAAAGATTGTTAATATGTTGGAGTTTCTTTTGTGTGAGTGCATGTGTGCATGAGGAGACTTTCATTTAACATTGTGGTAACGAGTCTCTTATAACAATGTCATAAAAATGTCATGAAAGTTGATGATCTAAGGTTTTTTTTTTTTTTTTTTTTTGTAACACGACAAAGCCTTCAGGATGAAGAACTTTGCATTTTTCTAGTAACTTGACAAGCTGCACCTGAATTATTAACTCTTTATTTAAAAACAAAACATCTGTATGGTACATCTTTATCTAAAGAAACAGAATAGAACAGAAAGTTACAGTTCTCATAGAGGTATTTCCTGGGATATGGATATATTGGCAACAGCGGCTGTTCAGAATTACAATTTACAAAATGTTTTAGAAGTTAGACATAATTTTTGTTCTGTTTTATGCATGAAAATATATTTCTTGTATTTGGTTTCTGAGTGTGTGCACATTATTCCTGGCCCTATTGCCCAAACTTCAACACAGTACACATTATTAGGAGTAATAATGACATAAACATTAAACACAGCAAATACTAATCCTGAGGCATTAAACATCAAACAGTTAAATTAGCTATTAAACATTAAACACTGTAATAAACAGCACAAATGGCCTGTTGAGGTTAAATAATTGACTGGTTAAGCTGTCCTTAATGAGTTAGTGTTGAAAACTGGATAGGAATTGGGTGGTTAATTATAGGGATTATGTGGTTAATTATAAGGATTGTTTGGTTAATTATCATTTGTGGAGGAACACAGATTGGGAAATCTGATGGTATAGTAGTAAAACTGTCCTTTGAACACTGGGTACTGGACAAGATGTTCTTGAATCATTTGCAAGATGGCAACAATGTGAGCATCTTTTTATACCCTATCATGATCCTCAGAAATGTCAGAAATGATAGCGAGTCCAGTAATGCGCAGGGCTGCTTTCACTACCCACTGGATGGATTTGTAATGCTGTGGTTGAAAAATGTTCCCTGAATGCCTTTGAAAAGATAAGTTATAGATGAGCTAACCATTCTAAGGATCCTTGAGAAAATCGTGCGCTGTTGTACTCATTATGCTAGGCAATTTCTACTAAGATGAATGATTCCTGATTGATTCAAACATGGGCACTATCATGCATTCATCATTGGGTTCTTAATATTGGATGCATTAATAAGATTTGGGCGTCACGGTGGTGTAGTTTTTAACACTGTTGCCTTGCACCTCCAGGGTCCGGGTTCGATTCCCGGACAGGTTTGATTCCCTTTCTCTGTGTGCATGGAGTTTGCATGTTCTCCCTGTGCTTGGTGGGTTTCCTCCGAGTACTCTGGTTTCCTCCCACAGTCCAGAGACATGCAGATTAGGATAATTGGCATTCCCAAATTGTCCATAGTGTGTGAATGAGTGTGTGAGTAAATGTATGTGTGTGTGTGCCCTGCGATGGATTGGCACACTGTCCAGGGTGTACCCCACCTCATACCCTAAGCCTCCTGAGAGAGGCTCCATCCCCCCCATGACCCTGAATACAGGATAAAGTGATATAGAAGGTGAGTGAGTGAGTAAGTGAGTGAGTAACAAGACTTGATAGATCTGTTCGAGTTACTGATGCAGGGTGAGGTTATCCATTTCATTGGCGCCAAAAAGAATTAAATATTTTGTCCAATGACCAAAAGTGAAAAATAAAATGGGCAAAGATTATGACAATGACGCTATTGGCTACTTTTTATTGTCGAAGACACCCTACAGTCCATTATTATTTAACATTTTTGTTCAATCATTTAATCTTTGGTACTCACTTTACCATAGTCAGGATGATGGTAGATTCAGAGCATATCCTGGGAAAACTGGACATGACTTTGGACTAAGTGCACACGCATTAAAGCTTATAGGATATTTATCATACACAATCCACCTACTGGAATATTTTAGAAGATAAGAGGAAAACCAGAGATCCTGATGGAACCCAGAGTATTAGGGAGAACATGCACAGAAATCCCACAGATTCTAGCTCTAGCTCAGGATTGAGTTCTCTCTGGGACCTTGTAAGTTAGCAAAGCTTACACTATGTTTTCCTGACACAATAATCAAAATTTCTACAACAACAAAAAATCTTTACACGTAATGGTGAGTTATATGGTGAGCCTATTTTTTTTTACTTATCTGTGGCATCAACAAATAATTCAATATCCATCAATCAAACATGGAGACTTTGTCTAGGTGGCATCATGGATACCTGTCTGCAATCATTACAACTTTTCTGCAATGTCTGACTCTATGTTGTGGGTCTTTAGAATTTCACTGTATAGTCAAAAAGCAGACACTGACCTAAAAACGTCTGCGAGGCATGTGGAACGTGTAACTATTAGACAGCGGCTCGGCACTTTAGTGCTCAGCAAACATGCTGTCAGGTGATATCGAAATTCACAGGACACATCTGCTCACTTGGCTCAGGTGTTACCAGCTGGATCTCACACACATCTGGAAGATGTGGCAGACAAGGTTACTACACAGCAGACGGTAAATACATTTCTTTCCTCCTTTTTGTAGCTTGTCTTTATCTGAACCTCAAATCACCTTTACCTGGATCATTTCTGATGGATTGTCAGCTGAAAATAAATGAGTTAAGATTGAATGAGACAGGCACATTACGACTTCCAGTTCCGGTTAGTATGGTGCTTACATGACGTTTATGCACTGATGGCTGAATAGAAGTGGCATGCAGCAGAAGGTGCAAAGCACAGCTAAAACAAGTAAAAGTGTGTTAAAAAAAAAAAAAAGCCTTTAGTTTACTAATGCTGTAGCTGATCACACAAACTGCGTCTGGAGGCAAACACTAAATTCCTGAATTGCAATTTAAAGCTTATGTGGAAATGGTGGAAATAGTCAAGCGCCGCTATACTTAAGATAAATAATGGCATGATGTGAGTAACAAAGATGCAATATGTTAACTCTGGTCCTGGAGGGCCCACAATTTAGTGCTTTCTCAGCTCCCAGAACACCTGATTTAACTAATCACCTAATAAACAGACTTTTCTTAATTGAAGTGGGTGTGGTAGAGCAGGGAAAACATTAAAATGTCACCGAACGCGCTTCTTCAGATATAAGGTTAAGATCCATTGTTTTAACTAATAGTTTTTTGTTAAATAAAGACCCTACTGTCAGAACAAGTAACTAATGTGGAGGGAATTATTACTGCTTATGTATTAATGCGATGTGATTAGTAGACAGCGCACCTTCTACAGTATATGTGTTCTATATTTAGCGTAAAGTGTGCTCTTAAATTCTATTCATTTTTTCTTGTGGCCTTTGATCCACTTAATGAGCATTGTCACACAGGTGCTAGTTAAGGATATAAAATGTATTGTTATTTACGATTGTAGATCAAGCAGCTTAATACTTGGACAACCACCATCGAGTGCGTGTTCCCTGAATCTGCAGTGGCCATAGGAATCCAGTTAAAGTCAGCATTACCAAAGATAGTCATGACATTTTCTTTCAAGCAATGAGAGACTGCTTATTCACAGTGTTAACCTCTTGTAGCGATGGGTTATTCACGAACGATTCGTTCCTTTTGAACGAGTCTTTAATGTGACTCAGGTGAACGAGTTGTCTCAAAGAGTGATTCGTTCATTTTCTACTGGGCGCGCATGTGCAAATCATCACAAAACCTCCGTAGGTTATGTACAGGAAACTAAGACTAAGTAGTTACCTTTGAGTCTTCTGGACCGATTTGTTTGTCTCCCATAGACGCTATGCAGTGCAATAGATTCAAAAGGACGAACGACTCAGACTAGAAGTCTCATGAGAAGAATCGTTCAATTCTGTTTCATGTGTAATGCACTGCATAGAGTCTATGAGAGTCACGGGAGAAAAGAACGAGCGATTCGGACCAGAATATATGAGAGGTGAGCTACTCATTTTGTTTAGAATAATACGTCCTTAGCTACATTGTAATATTGTAATTACTGGAATTATAGCCAGTGTGTTGGGGTGTGTGTTTATTTAAAATGTAACATTTTATTTTATTTCTGATCAAATGAACGAAAGGAACGCAATGTTCAAAAAAAAAAGAAAAAGGATCTTTTAATTTGGATTCGAATGAGATTCAAAGAACCGGGTCACTAAAATGACCCAAACTTCCCCTCACTAATTTGTGATACCCAAATGTCTTCAAATGAGGATATTTTCTCCCAGCAATATTGTCTACTGTATATATCCTTGTACAATCCTACAATCTGGTTGACCAGAGGTCCTACCATGGTCGTACAAGATGGGAGTAAATACAATGGTCCCCATTGGCCTGCACGGTCCCTAGTTGGACTACAGATGGATGGACGGATCAGGTGATTATAAAGTTTAAAGGAATTAAAACGTACACAATAGTACAGTCTGGGTGTATGTACTTTGTTCTTTAGTAATAGCTGCTAAAATTATCTAATGTTTGTCTTACCGCATTAGGAGAGATGACTTGCCTTAAGCAGACACATAGCAAGCTAACAGTGCTGTATAGGAGACCTAAGCCTCAAGTCTGCGTCTCATTAGTGGTGCTGACATCTCCTGTCCTGTTTCAAAGCTAAAAAAAAAAACAATTTCGCAGGTTTGTAATGTCAGGGTTGTCGTACTCTCCCCTCATCAGCTGTCCATCTTGCACTAAGCAATCTATTCCACACCATTGCATTTTACCTGCAAAGCAAGTTCTCATTTGATCAGGATGTCTAACTGTTTTTTTTTTTCTCCTGAGCAAACACCAAACCTCTCTCCTGATGTTACCATTTTAGCATGACTTGTTGTTTTGCCCATTAGGCCGTTCCAATCCGACATAGCAAAGTTACAGCTCTTTAAACGTGAGAAACTCGGCTCATTTCGATTTGCACGGATATGTTAATGTCAATAATGGCCAAAATGTCCTTCTCCATCCTGTTTTTCTTTAATGAGGACACCATGGGTTTTCTGTTCACCATTATCTCAGGTGTTAGCCAGTGAACATTGTTAACTGCACATTGTTAACTGCATTAGTTTGCATTCAATGCATGTCTTTGCGGGTGCTTTATCCTCACCTTATCGGTCCCTCGAAGCCAAAAAAAAAAAAAAAATGTATTTACTTAATTTGTTGTATAATGCCAGCCATTCAAACGGCTCAATATTTTATACAGATTCAATTTAAAAACTTGTCCAAGAGCATCACTAACTCTGAGTAATAAATAGCAGCACTGCTCTTGGACAGATATCTCAAATCCACCTGTAATAAATTACTTTGTCTTGGGAAAACACAACTAATGTTTTAGTTTTTCTTGTGGCGATGTCTTTTATAGATGAATTACAAATGCTTACACCAGTTGGGAGTATAGCACTAAATGATTTGTTTTTTACACAGTGTAGCCTAAAGTAGTATGCTTAAAAACAGGAACAAGCAGCTTGCTACACTCGGCCTGGAGTGACACTGTACCATAAGTTGTATTCCATTGAGTGTATGCTCGCTAACGTTCTCTATGTACCCAGATGTCAAGAAGAGGTTGAGGATGATCGGGGGGAAGAAAAAAAAAAAGAAATTTTATTACGATTTTTTTTTTGTCTTGTGTTTGATGAATAATTGTTGCGTGTAATTTCACATAATTTGCCACAATATGAAACCACTGTGTAATAGATCTTTTTTACAATAGTTAAACCACATATAAAAACTGGATATTAACTCCCATGTGCACTTAATGTGATTAGAGCCAGATGGAATTTTTCACTCTAAAAGGTTTCTTTAAGACAGTATGTTACCAGCTCTTTTTTTCCCTTCTATGCCAGTGAGCGCGTTAGGCAATGGGTTCCATTGTTTCCATACACATGTTGGTTTTTATGTGCCCGGGTTGCTCGCCCGATGCCTAACCGTCCTCTTTTCTCATCCACTCTTTGCGAATGATTTTTGTTTGGCTATAGGATGGAAGTGCTCGAACCCCCGACCATGCAATCAGCTACTGATAACCTCAACCGCCTGCGCCACCACCGCCATATTAACAGCTGACACTCTTTAGTAATTGATGACTTGTTGAGCGTTCACGTTTCCGATTCCAATAATAGATTTGTGGTATACTTGCCTTGTAGATGTCAGCTGACACTAAGCAAAGGATCGTTCCTTTAAAATATATAATACACTGCATATGTAGAACTAGTGAGAGTTTTATGTTTAGTGAACAGTTTCTTATTGAGTACAAATCTTCACAACTATAATCTGGGAAAGCATTAAGCGTGCCAAGAACATGCTAGTAAGGGGCTCCAGTGCTCAATTTTCAATTGGATATTGCTCATGGTCTCTAATGTGGGCCCTCAGGGGGGCTTCATATTGGCTTGATGGTGTCTCCAACTCGTCCCAATAATCAGCACCCATCTGGCTATGAAAATAACAGGCAAATACCCCCGAATGTTTCACTCCACCCCCACCACATCACCAGCTGCTCTGGGTCTCTTTAATGAGAGTGGAGAGAACTGATCATCACAGCCAATACGCTGAGATAGACAAAGCTCTACAAGTGATATCACCTAACAGGTAAAATATAGCTCAGACTGCAGGTGATGGGTGTCTTTCCTGGTCATTTTATCATAAAAAAAAATCCTAGAAAATCTAGATGGTTATTAATCTGGTTTCCACAAAAGTAATACTGGTGACAGAACCTTTGTCTCATGTAAGCATTACTTTATTAATATAATGCACAAAGCCAATTACTTAAAAAGAAATTGGACAGATAGTAATAAAAAAGAGAGCGTGTGCATGTGTGTGCATGTGCATGCCCGGGCTTTGATTGCTGTGGGCAATGACTACATAAATTGGAAAAGGCTGATAAATGTTCTCAAAAAGGTCATGCCCATAAAAAGATGAGAAAATTGTCAGTGGTCAGGTCCATGTATAAGGGGAAAAGTCACCATGGGGATGTTTTCTGTAATGAATAGGTTGAGGCTGGAGGCAGCGAAACTGTTCATGTTCTCTCTGTTGTATTGTAACAGCTGGATTTTTGTTTGACAGAACAGTGAATGTCAGTTTCATGGTAAAGCAGTATCGCCGAACTGTTCTTTCTAATAACGGCACAGGATTATAAATCCCGAACCTCGTTTATATGTGCGAAAAGACATAAAACGAAGGTGCACTTATACTTGCATGAGAGCTCACATAAAAAGTGAATGAGTGCCAGTAATAACTTCAAGGTCAGATTTATATTTATTTACTGTCAGCAGTGTCTCAATGATGTAGTGTCCATGAATCACTGACACTGCCAGAATGTTTGAAGAGTTCCAAGCATTTATTGTAATGTGATCAGTGTGTGTAAAGGAATTTAACAATTTTTGGATCATTTACCTGATGGAGATGCAGATGGATGAAATCATCATCATCATCATAAAGCCAGTCTGAGGGAAGCGTTTTGGCTTTAAAAAAAAAACAGACACACAACATACTAACTGTGGTGCTGCTTGGGGTTGTGTTAGTTCTTCTTTGACTTTTCACCCTATATGCCACTGACAGTGTTATTTCTACCAAGAATCAATTCATTAATACTCTGATGATGTGTGTCTGGGATCCATCCTGGATCAAGAGCTGATCCATATCAGGACCCTTTCACTAGCTAATAATTTCATAAATAACTTTTTGCCCCAACAAAAAAATAACAACCAGCAGTGATTCCCTCTGAAACAATCAAACAGGTAGGATAATATACAAATATTTAGCCATTTATGTACATGCCACATAGTCTCGGTCAATACACATGGACTATTTATGCAAGAAGGTGCAGCAGCATATTTACTTTCTTCAAAGACTTAGCTGTGCTTTATGGTTCTGATAGTCTGAAAGCACTTTTCTACAATGGGCATTCAAGTCAAACTGGGACTTGTGATGAAGTTACTCATGAATGGTGTAAAACCGATATTTACAGAAGACTTTAGACACAATACGGTGATGCGACTCTTAGCTACGTTAAACATTTTTAATGAATGACGGTCCCAGTAGAGGTGACTCAGAGCCCGCTGTATTTCAGTCGAATGCCTGATCCTTAAAAATCGATCAATAATTTGTCATCGAGGGGAATAGTGGTCTAGTGGTTCGCACTGTCGCCATGCACTTCCAGGGTCGAGGTTTCGCTTCCCGCCTCTGTGTTCATGGGGTTTGCATGTTCTCCCTGTGCTTGGTGGGTTGCTCTGGTTGCTCTGGTGCTCTGGTTTCCTTCCACAGTCCAAAGACATGCAGATTAAGCTAATTGGCGTTCCCAAATTGCCCGTAGCATGTGAGTGAGAGTGTGTGTGTGTGTGTGTTTGTTTGCCCTGTGATGGATTGGCACCCCGTTCAGGGTGTACGCCCCTCTTGTACCCTAAGTATCCTTAGGCTTCAGGCCCCCTGCGACACCATATACAGGATAAAGTGGTACAGATGATGAGTGAGTGAGTGAGAGAGTGAGTAAACTTGTCACCAGCCTGCAGAAGAGACGTATGTGTCTTGTGGGAAGTGTACACACAATCATCACAACACCACTTGCATATTGCAAAAATGCAGCTGAGAATTACTGCCACATCCCCCGTACAGCCCTGAGCTTGATTCAGGCCATTTCCACATGTTTCCACAAACATGTGGATCAAGGCTCCTGTGTAAAATTCTACCTTGATGGTATCCAAGCACGAGTGCAACTATTAGTGTAGCTGGGCAAAACTGATCAAATTCCAGGCATTTCAAATGGAGCACAATAACCAGACAAGGAAAAGCGCTAACAAAAGGTCACCCAGGGTACATACATTTATTAAGGTAATAGAGTGCCTAAGCATAATGTGAGAGATTATAACTCATCTTTATCATCTCAATTATACCTCTATCATTTCAGATGTTCAGTAATGTTGGGATTGTTCTGATGATTTTGATGATGTTGATGTTAACTGTTGGTAGTGTCATGCTGTACTGTATGTGTTGTGTATGGAACTGAAACACCTCAGGTGCAAAGCAAATTTCATGAACTGAAGCACATTGCGTGATGAGTACTCCATTATTATCCTGGTGCATCGGCACACTGGATCCACTTTACACTAAGACCTTACAGATTTGTATAAAGCTCAAAATGACAAGCAAATCTCAAAAACATTAGCCAAAAAAATCTGTCGTCTGTCAGAAACAGGCTTACTAGAGTCTGACAGTGGAAGTAACAAAGTCCGCCTGAGGAGCCAAGTTCGGTTTGTATAGTGGGAAACCTGTTCCTAAACGAGCCATTTGAATTTTGAAAAGCCCATGTACTGTATGTAGGCAGGACACCAGCTGACTCACTAGCTAAAGCAGACATTCGCCTGAGATTAATGGTACAGAAAGCTAATGCTTGAAGACTGAATATTGTTGAAAGATTATCCTGCAATTTAGCTAATTTTGCTTTACATCATCTTTTCAACGGCCAGCATGAATTACTCAAATAACGGTAATGACTTGTCAGAAGAGAGTGATTCAGTGCAGTGCAGTATCGCGACTAAGAAGAATCGTAGCATAAAGTCTAACAAGAAAAGCTCGTATGGGAACTTTGTGAGAATCTAGATGGAATGCAGTGTAATCCTGCAGTAAGCAACTGAAATAAACGAGTCATGTTTGCAGCAGGACAGAACTGAGAGCACAGACTTTTCCACATGTGTGCTAGTAAGCCAGGAGTAAAGGTACTGTAAGATAGCTCATTCGATTTCCTTTTCATTCCAAGCATGAAATTTTGCAATGTAAACGGGTTCACAAATCATATTCATGTCTTCAGATTTCCAACTCGGCAATGTGGCCTCGCAGCTCCAGGGCTGAGGGTTCAATCCTCACCTTGGGCCTGTACAGTATGTGCGCATGGAGTTTGCATCTTCTTCCTGCTTGCTTGGTGGGTTTCGTCCCACAGTCCAAAGACATGCAGAGTAGGGTAATTGTCGTTTCCAAATGCCCTGTAGTGTGTGTGTGTGAGTGTGTGTGTGGGTGTGTGTGCCCTGTGATGGTTCAACATCCTATCCATGGCGTACCCTGCCTTGTGCCCCGAGTCCCCCTGCCATAGGCTTCAGGCCCCCCGGACAGGATAAGCGGTACAGACGATGAGTGAGTGACTGAGGTAATTATATATAATTTCTTTCCAGCGTTTGTCTTTTGTTATGCCTGCTAACAACCTGTTGCAAAGTGCCGCACTTTCGATCAGAGACACGGCAAAAATAACACCTTTAGTTATATTCTTTGTACATTTATTACATGTTACACTTATGAAACTTTATTCTAATGAAGTTAAATGGTGTTTGTATGCTATGACTAAAATTATTGCATTGACTCTCAATTTATACTGTCTGTATAGAGTTTCTATACAGTTTGTGTTGTATTCACAGAGTCTTTTTTTTTCTTTCTCCAGGTTCTCTGCGATTCCTCCTTTTGGTGTGAATGAGTGTGTGAGTACTGTATGTACCTGTGTGCATGGTGCCTTGTAACGGACATAAAGGTAATAATGACAAAAATAAACATGAAAAAAAAATCTGAGGGCAGCACAGTGGCTTAGTGGTTAGCACTGTCGGCTTGCACCCCCAGGGTCTGGGTTCGAGTCCTGCTTAGGTCCTTGTGCATGGAGTTCGTATGTTCTCCCTGCGGTTGGTGGTTTTCCTCCCACTGTCCAAAGACATGCAGATTAGGTTAATTGGCATCCCCGAATTGCCCATAGTGCACTGTAATAGATAAGTGGTATAGAAGATGAATGAATGAAGATGAACAATAGTCTACTACACATCCTGATAAGTAATGTTTTAAATGTGCTGGAATGCCTTTTTAGCATACAACAGACACCTGTTGACTCAAACTCTCTTATGTATTCAGGAAGAAAAAAAAGAAAAAAAAGCTGACCTGCAGTAATGAAGCACACCACTACCTGCCCTAGTGCTTTTATGTTTCACCTCATCTCCATATCTAAACGCTGAACACAGAAAGCTCCAACAGTGAAGTTGTTAGTGATCGTGTTTATTTTTACACCGTCACTATCAGAGCACTGCATCAAGCACACATATAAAAGCCATGCATCAAATTACCCATAAACCTCCAGGCCCAAGGGGCTGTGCCTGCTCCTACACCACGGAGCCCAAATTAATCTCTGTCATTAATAATTCAATCGTGGCCTCTTTGTTTAATAAACAGTTTGTCAGTGATTTATTGTGGGGTGGCCGTAATTTGATTGCCAGAGGAGCAGGGCGGATATGCATATGGCAGCCAGTTCCGATAAACAGAATTATTATTGCCGGTTAGCGCGGAGCAGGGATCACATACGCACTACACATTGCCAAGAGAGAGGAAGGGACACTGAAAGGGAGGGGGCAATTACCCCAAAATTACATAATCAGACCCTGATGGATGGCTCCCTCCTTTCCCCACTTCCCTCAGAGTGCAACTACACAAATGCAATAACATCAGGGAAGGCAAAGAATGCATAATTACTTTTGTTTGGCGATAGTGGCTTTCTCAGGTTCTATCAGCATCTTTCATTCTCTCTCTTGCTCTCTGTGAGGCATGCGAACCGAGAAAGGAGAAAGACCATGTTTATGTGTTTGGTGTGAGATGTTTTCTGGCTGGACTGATGCCTAGGCGGTGGTGGTACAGTGGGTAAGGTTGCCCCCCGATTGATCCTGGGTTACCCTGTGGAGTTTAAAATGTTCTCCCCAGAGGTGAATTGTCCCTTGGTGTAAATATGTATGGCGTCATGCAGTGACCTGGCAACTATTCCCACCTCACACCCCTAAATTCCTAAAATGATAAAACGGGCAGCTTGGTGGTGCTACGGCTTAAACTCCTAATCTTCGGCTCAGCCACCAGAGGGTAAACCACTTGTGCCACCACGCTGTTAATGGGCGACTGACTGACTGACAAGTGAAATGAATCAATGATGGCTTTGTGTCTCAATAAATGCGACTATTAAACAGATAATCGTAGCTTTGTGTTTCTTGAACATGTTCTTACACAAGTACCCATGTGAGTGATAAGATGTACCAGAAAGAAAGAAAACACTGAAGCTTCAGACATTCACATCATTAACACTCAGTACATGACGTGTTATTCAGTGAGGGGAACTGCTCTGCCAACTACTACAAACCCGACCCCTGTGTGCTTGTAGTCATTTGTAAAGCATCTCGTAGTGAACACACACAAGAGGGCTGCTTTGAATGACAGCGTTTAGCAAGAGATTAGTGCTTGGCTGACTTTAACATCATGTGCCATATACAAAACTGAGATTAAATCCACACGAATGCAAATAAAAGACTGAACTGGGGAAACACACATGCTGCTTATTCCTCATCATTACCACTAGATGGCACTGTGTAACAAAGGGGACTTTTCTCATCTCTTGACAGTGTGAACAAGAGTTGTATCTTCAAACCAGCTTTAGGTAGACCGCAGGTACCCAATCCTGGACCTAGAGTACCCCTACACAAATTGTCCTGCACAAAATACTACATCTTGAACATTTAAACCTTCTGGACATGGGGTCCTCCAGGACCAGGGTGAGAAACCTATTATGTAGGCCAAATTGACACAACCTGTGTGCTCTCAGCCTTAAGTCAATGTAGTGTGATTCAAAATATCCTAGGAGAGCTAGTGGAATTCTGAAGTATTTCTAACTAGTATCTCTTTTGAAATTGCAGATTGAAGAGTATAAGATCATCTCGATTACCATGCATGCTCAGGAAACAGGCGAGACGAAAACGAGCCTGTTTTGTTCGAGTGAAGGAATCATGAATAAACATTATGGAACTAGTGTACACATACAGTTACCTTCTAATTTTCCCATGCAGATGTATTTCATGGTTTGTTTACCTGAATCGCACTAGGGGGAATGAGGACGCAGATATGAATTTCATCGTAGTGATTATTGCACTTCGCTCTTGAACTTGCCTTTGAAACACAATCTTCTCACTTACTTATCTTAAATGAGTTAATCTACTTACCCACATTAAGCATAGGTGACGTTGGAAGTCTTTTTCTGTTACGGAAGGTGATTTTATTATTATTTTTATTTAGGTTTTAGGTTATATGAGGGATCCTTATGTGGGCAGTGATTCTCAATCAATATTCATTTGGATGAGGGATTGTCATTTGAATACTATTATGTGCATGTTCATCTTATGCAGGGTTATGGATTTGGCAAGAAATCCTTCCTCATCTGTCTTCAGCAGTCAGGATCAAATAATCCAATAAATAAAGTAAACATTTCCAGCCTGTCGATACCTGTGTATCTTACTTTAGTTATCTGTTCACATGCCAATAACATTTTAATACTTTGTCTATATTAAAACACTATACGCTTGTGCTTTTCCACACAATATACATCAAATGATGTGATGAAGAGAATGGTACGCCGCAAGCAAAAAAAAAATATATATATATATAATTTAATTATTCCTGTAATATTAAATCGCTGAACAGAGCTAAACGTGTGCCGACTTCATTCTTCAGTAGATTTATACATGAGAAAAAAAAATCATTACTTAAAGTGACTGTGATTAAAAAAGATGCTCCCAACAGTCACTATTAGCAACACCTCCATGTCATCGAAACATGACACACTGACAAATATTTTCTTCAGAAATGATAATTAACAGGAACAATAGTGTGATCCCATGGGGAAAAGCCTGCGCTGAGAATGAGCTGTTCTGGGAGACTGAGCAGAGGAAAAGATTTGCTCTGTCAGACTCATCACTAACTCATTTTTTTTTTTTTTGATCTCCTTGTCTGATGTTTGGGCAATTGAATTTGTGATTAATTGTTCTAGGTAAGTGCCAGGCTAGTTCCTTTGCATACCCCCCCCCCCCCCCCATCCAGTACCGCCCCCCCTCCCCCCACCAGTCCAACCTTTCTACTGAACTCCCCCGGGTGAAGATGTTGCCTGTCAAACCACTCATTAAATAGAAAGACTCTGCCGCCAACTCCTCTCCTGCTGGAGCAGAGCACAGCTGTTTGCTTAAGAAAAGTGTGGCGAGGATGAACGTCAAAGACGTTCTGAAAGAACACCCGCGTTCTGCTCTTTGGTTGCCATGGTTATGATGCTTTTCTTGGCAGCTGATGGCTCTGAGGTGCCGGTGCTGCCATGCAGTGCTAAAAACCCACCAACCCACTCCCGTCCTTCCTTACTCTTTCCCTTTCAGCCTGCCAGTGCCTTACAACCCAAATACAGCTCCTGCTGGGCAAGACTGCCTGAACACACCTTCTGCCAATCCACTTAAACAAACTACGCTTGCTGAAAGGCCCTGATTGGAGTTCCCGCTGCCAGCAATCATCCAATCAGGGTCCTGCTTCCCACTGTGCCCTTTTGCGCCTGAGATTCTGTCCCTTTGTCCCCGCAAACGCTCGGGCCTTGTGGCGAACAGGTAAACAGCTGCCCCGCTGTCTGAGCTACATTTTTCAGACTCCGCTCAGCTGGAAGGCTTGACTCATTTTGTCCCTCCCAGCAACATTCTGAATCCAGCCAGACGTGTGCTGGGACTTATCTCGGCCTCAGAAGTGGCTTACGAACCCCACGATTAGAGCAGCTGCCTTCCAGGTCATGAATGATGCGGGGAGGAAGGATGGCAGCCAGAGGATGGCAAGCCTCCCTCTTAAAGCTCTGCTGCGTTATCATGGAACAGCCTATTATGACAGCAGCCATGCAGAGTTCATTAGCCCTAGTACTTTAACTAATCCAGCAGTGCTGAGCAGGATTATGGCGGCTTTATCCGACGGGTGTTACAGATACTCCGACTTATTTAACAACCATCGTTGTAAAGGACCATCTCATCCCTGAAAAAAAAAAAAAATCTCAGGGTGCTGTCATTGCAGTGAATGGCATTAGGAGTTTCAGAATAGTAAGAAACCTCTGAATTTGCAGTTTAGACGAAGTGTTTGGCACAAGAACACTCAATCTGTCACTCAGGGGTGTTGCATTATTAATGATTTCTGTGCAGTTCTGTTTGTCTTAAAATAATCATTACTTGAAAGTGGGTCTGAATAAAATATGCAGATTATAGTATCTGTGCAAAACATGCATACTCAGTATAGCAAAGTCTGATGTACATTATTGCATTGCAAGGTTATGAGTTTAAGAACTGAATATATGGGATGCGTTCTGTTTTTTTTTTCATATATATATATATATATACAGCATGTGGCAAGATGTGTGTTGAGTAAGCATTCTCTGCTACTTTTCAACATCCTTGTCTTTGCTCAGCGCTGAGTCGTACCCATCCTTTTTTTTTTTTCAGAAGACCTTGCACAAACTGAATCAACTTCTCATTTAACATTGATGACGAAAATAATTCATTTAGATCTCTCTGTTCTCCCCATCACTCTAGAAGGAAAAGGGGCTTGTTTTTCTCCTAAGCACAATGGAAAAAGCGTCCTTGTGTGCCTCTGTTTGTCCCGTGTGTTCATCACGGGCCCGGGTGCATGGGTACAGTTCCCATTATCAGCAGCCATTGGGCTTGATAAGAGCGACAAATGAAAAGACATAACAAGACAAGAAGGACTTTCCATTGCAGCTCCTCGGGGACGACGGCGATGGCAGCCTTTTGATGGAGTACGACTCATCCTCTGAGAGCCATTGATTTATGCGGATTGTGCTATTTCATTATGGGGCATTTGTAATTTCCTGCAGGTCTGGTCCATTACTGCAGCCTTGCTTCGTCGCATGCTGACCATGAGCCAGAGTAAGAAGGGGAAAAAAAACAAGCCAGAATGAGAAAAAAATGGGGGGGGGGGATGGGGGCAAATGGAAGAAAAAGTAAGGATGGAGGGGAGGATGGAACATTTAGCCATTAGACAGTAAAGCTTGAATATGGGCGCTGGAAAAAAAAAAAAAAAAAAAAAAACAAGGTGCGAAACGCACCACTGCTTAATTACCCCTACTCTTCTCTGATTAGATCTAAGGAGATAAAAGCTTGGAACTAATTTAATCAGCTCTTTGTTCAACCAAACAGCCATATTCTTCTCCTTCGTTCTCTCTTCCTTTTTTTCCCCTTCTTATCTTAATGCTCCATCCTTTACAGGCAAAACTGAAATCTGCTGTCTTTTCTCTCTTCTGTTCCCAGCTTCATACATTAGAGTGCTATTGCTGATCTCATCATTGCATTAGTCCACACCTTTTGTGCGAGAGTATGAGCAGTGCTGTCCTCTAAAAGCTGTCGTTGGCAGTGTGATGTATCTGCAGTGCACTAGATTAATTAAGGCGGGTTTGTGCCGGGATAATCTCTGCTGTTGAAGTTTCCCATTTAATGGACCATAGAAAAGGTCTGTCTCGCTCTTGTAGGCTGAGTGCATTAACTAAAAGGCCATTGATTACACAGTAAAATACTGGCCTTTCAGAGACAGGCACACTTTTCCTTGACATGAAAAAAAAAAAAAACGATATCTCTTTCTTTAATAGATCATCAAGAACAGTGTTGTTTTGGTCGTCAAAGCATGAGCAATAGGAGTTTTTTTTTTTTTTTTTTTAACACAACCCTAGTCACTGATCATCGATTTTAACTCTGTGAAACCGGCCTCATTGTAAACGAGTAAACTTTCTGTTACATGTGATGGAAAATAACAGATACTTTGAACAAAATGTAATCTTTTTTTCAGTGTATGAGAGCAGATTAAAAAAAAAAGTAACTGAACAGAGTAATCAATGCTTTATACAATGTTTTATACAAGTTTATCCTGTTTCAGAGTGTGTGTATGGTATTACTAGAAATAACTCGAAATTCAGACAAATCTTTCTTCCATTTAAAAAAAAAAACGTGAAAGACTAACCATGGCAGTCATGGTATAGCCCTTTGACATTTAAAGAAGACTTTTATTATAGTTTCCAATTTATTGTTGAAATAATTAAATAAATAACATTTTCTTTCTTTTTTCAGGATTTGGTCCATAATATTTTTAAGTGTTCATTGATTGTTCTCTTGTAGAGTAATTACCTGGTAAAGGCCAGAGGTGTTTTAGCTGTAGAGTCTCTCTCTCTCTCTCTCTCTCTCTCTCTCTCTCTCTCTCTCTCTGCATTCCCTTTCCCTGATTTGTATCCCTGTCAGTTTTTTCAATCTTCTACCTTCTTTCTCTCTTTTCCACGCCTGCCTCTTTTTATTTCTCTTTCTCTCTTTTTGTATCTTTCTGTCTCTTGCTTTTCATCTCTGTCTCTTTGTTACTTTTTCTGTCTGTCTGTCTATCTGTCTGTCAGACTCTCTCTCTCTCTCTCTCTCTCTCTCTCTCTCTCTCTCTCTCTCTCTCTCTCTCTCTCTCTCGCTCTCTCTCTCTGGCCTGCTGAGGCGTGCTGCAGGATTCCATCTACTGCCGTTTTTCAAATGAAACACCAAACTGTCAGAAGTTATTTTAACAGCTCAAATCACATCACGGATCAGCCTCCTGTTCCACTTGTATTGCTTCCTGTGTTAATGAGAGGAAGTTTGTCTTCAGCAGAGTATGGAGATGGGGGGAAAAAAATCTGGTATTAAGCTGAGCTCGCTGAAGAAGACGCAAGTTCCTGGAAACGCTTTGCTCAATCCTTCTCCTCAAGTAAATAAAAGATGAAAGTAGAAAAAAAAAAAGAAAATCTTGTGCAAGGAGTCACATCAAAATGACATTTGGGACATAGTGACCCATTTTTAGATTTAAACAAAGGTAAGGCCTATTTAAATATGAAATGTCTGATGATCAAACATTTAAGCTCTCGGCTCATTTTTATTACAGGAACAAAATAAAAATATATATTTTTATTACAGAGATGTGCAAATCATTTTGGCCTGGGAGTATAATGGTGAAATAAAAGTGTAAAATTGACTGATACTTGCAAATCTGAACCAAAATGTGATTTTATTGGCTTTTTTAATCCCTCCATCTCTTATTTACACTCCCATCTGTGCAGGAGGATCCCCAAACAGGGGCAGAGCTGTGTGTGTGTGTGTGTGTGTGTGTGTGTGTGTGTGTGTGTGTGTTCTCGCATAGCTATTAATGAGGGGACATCGACCGGAATACACACCCATCGAGTGGGGACCTGTGTGAAAGTGGGGACCTAAAATCGAGTCCCCACTTTATTAACCCCTGTAGCATGTATATCTCACCGAGCTGAACACCCCCCCTTAATATCTCTGTAGTCCCCAACATCAACATTTACACGTAACAAAGTGTGTGTGTGTGTG